>RJWM01036105.1:0-18430 GCA_004363535.1 Dasyprocta punctata | reverse complement strand
GGCCATATGGCTAAGTCCATGTATATTTTTCTTTCTACTTAGGAATTAGATAACATCATACTGCATTTTTAGCATTTTACATTTGTAGAGTATTTTTAAAATTTATTATGAAGTTGTTTTACTTGTAAATAAAATCCTCTGTTAATATTTAAATTGGAATATATATAGGATATCAGCTATTTAATGTTGGATGATAATGTCCAACTCTCTGAAGTTTTAAAAACTTTATCTTTAAAAAGAGTATGATAAGTAAATTTGCCTCTCAATATGTTAGCACTAATATTCTTATTTTCTAATGATTTCTTCCTCAATCATTTTGAATAAGAAATGCTTCAGTGGATAAGAAAACCTATGAGAATTCTGGGAAAATGGCCAAACAGATAACACCACGATAGGGAGACTCCCTGGAATATACCATACAAATGCTGAAATATAGAATAATATAATAACAGAGAAGGAAAAAAGAGTGAGATGGGTCCTCTGGACCCAAGAAGAATCTAAATCGAGAACTGTAGCCCACAGAAAGAGTAAAAAAAAGAAATAACCAAACAAAGGTGGAGACTGGCAGCACCTCTGACTGAAGCTGAACCCAATTAGCGTGGGAAGTGATCTGGGAAAGTGTGATTAAAGTGCTGGTGATGTGTGATTGAATTGCTACAGCTACAGCAGTGACAGCGGAAGCAGTGATCGATTGTGGAATGAGGTGGTCGTGAGCAGGTGAGTGAGTGAGCCCAGTGGCCCCCCCCACCCCCCACCCCTAAGGGAGAATGAGGGACTGGCATCCATCTTGAGACCAGAACCACACCTAATTAGGCACGGTTCCCTGCTCCAACTGAGCCCTGGAGGGTCCTGGCAGAATCTGGAGACCAAGACTGCATCGGCGCCCTGGGGGTTATAGGGCAAGTTAGGTGGACAGCCCAGCATGGGTTCCCAGGCAGTGGCCCCACTCTCACGCACTGCACCAGACATCCACAGAACGGAAACAGGATGGGGAAAGGCAGTGGACCAACATGGACTCACTGCAGAGAAATCAGGAGATCCCTGAATAGCCCAGGAAAATGCCAAGAGGGAGCTCTCCAGACTCTGATACAAGCAGAACAAATCCAGGAGAAGCAAATGTAGAAAAGGTCGGGAGCCCGAAAATTAAACTGTCAGAGGAGATGACAACCAAAATGGGAAGACAACTCCATGAAGCTATAAAAGAAATTAAAGCAGCACTGTTAGCCCAACTGAGAATTGAAGCGAAATACATAATAGGGGAATCACTAAGCACCTCTAAAGGAGACATAGCAGGAAAGGTGGAGGATTGAAAATCAAAGGAAATTGAGAATGAAAAAAAAAATAAAGACTTAGATTGCATCAAACAGATTCAGAGAGACTACCAGGAAATCAAAGACTCCAATGAAAGTTGGCAGAACCACCTAAAGGAAACTAAAGATAGTCTTTCGAATCTGGAAGAAAGACTGGCAGCCTTGGAGAGAGAAAGGAAAGACTTCTTAAAAATAATAAGAAATCTGGAAGTGGCAGTACAACAGCTGCAAGACAACCCAAGGAAATATAATTTACAAATAAAAGGTGTGAGTGAAAAAGCAGGGATCAATACAAATCAAATTAAAAGCTTATTTACAGAAATAATTTCAGAAAATTTTCCAAGCTTGGGAACAGGGAGAGACTTTCAGTTAACTGAAGCATATAGAACTCCAGCTAAACATGACCAAAATAGGCCTACACCCAGGTATATAATAATCAAGATTCCAGAAATTCAACACGCAAAAAAATATTAAAAGCTATTAGAGAAAAGAGAGAGATTACCTACAAAGGAAGGCCCATCAGAATCATGACAGACTTCACAACACAAATCATCAGGTCAAGAAGAGCTTGAAGTGAAATATTTCAAGCTCTGAAGGAAAATAACTTCCAACCCAGATTGATGTACCCTGCGAAATTATCTTTTAAAATCAACAGAGAAACAAGATACTTCCATAACAAAGAACAACTAAAGAAATTTATGACAAACAAGCCAACCCTACAAAGAATACTGAAGGACATTCTAGAGAGAGATAAAAAAAGTCCATAGCTCCAGAAACACCGAGCAGGGCAGACAAATGAATAATCCATCAACAGGATTTAAGTCCAGTATTGTTTTCGATGAGCTGTTTAGTTTAATCCTATTCTACCTTGATCAGCCTAACTTTATCATAAATGATGACAAAGAAAGCTATCGTAAAGATAACAAAATTTATAAGGGTAGCCTTCAATGATATATGATCACCTTGCTTCAAAACCAGGTATTGCTTTCACTGCTCTATTCTGAGGGATTTTAACCTTAGTGTGTTTGTGTTACAACAGATGATATAGGCAACTGCCTTGAAGCTAATTTGAGGCATTATAGAAATCAACATTGCATTACTATGTATTGCCTCCATTACCTTATTTGTTATTGGTTTTATTCAGTACTATTTCGTTCTACTATATTTGGCCAATTGGTAAGGGCATTTAGTTTGAAGACAATAAGAGGTATTACAAGGGGAACCGAGGAAGGAAGGTATGGAAAAGAGACATAGAGTTATATGAGAGTATTCATAAGATAGTTTGAAAGACTATGCTACTAAATGCATTAACTGGTGAGAGAGAACAGTTGATATTCATATGATCAGATCAATCCTACATGTCTTTATCTGTCAATCTGAACAGCCCCCTTAATGGTAACAATATACAATGTTGCAACCACTGTAAAATTCCAACCATCTAAATTCCTAAACCTATAATTTTACAGTATCGGATATGTTGTTGTTGTTTGTTGATCCCTTTAGTTTTTTGTTTCTCTTATGTATGACCATTCTTTTATCCTTTATTGGTTTCACTCTGAACTATTTTGCTTGATTATATTAGACCTGATGTTATGGGTAGTTATTTCAATGATAACAAGAGGTATTCTAAGGGGAAAGGAAGGAAGGAAGGGAAAAGGAAAAAGACATAAATTTATAAATATGTATAAATAAGACAGTTAAAAAAAACTATATGGCTAAATACATTAGCTATTGTAAAAGAAAAGTTAATATTCCTGAATTGATAAATCTTACATGTCTATATCTGTCAATCTGATCAACCCCTATGAAGGTAATGATACGCAATATTGTAACTACTGTCAAACTTCAACCACCTCAGTGTGTAAATCTACAATGTTATCGTATCAGATTTGTTGTTGTTGTTTGTTTGTCTGTTTTGCTTTTTGTTTCTATCTTCTGTGTCTATTTTCTCTTAAATAAAAAAAAAGAAAACCTATGAAATACTAATGTCTGTGCAATGTTATTCACGGATCTCTGATTAGTAAAATAAGTAAATGACTTATCTAGGAATATTCTAAAAGAGATTTAAATTTAAGTTATAAAGATTATACATAAGAAAAATGTCTGTATCAATTCTAAGAAAAATGGCATGTAGTAGGTTATGTCTTAAGAAATGCATGATATAAAAATAGAAAAAAATAAAATTTGATATTAGAAGATGCAGGATATTATTAGATTTGTAAACCTACAGAAGTTAGACATAAAATGTCAAATACTCCAACAAAATTTAGAAGACATCTAACACATGCTTATACTTCTGTTTTGATGATAAAAGGAATAAAACTAACAAAAAATCAGAAGGACACAGAAAGGTTTTAATTATTATTACCTGGAAGATATGGGTTTTTTAAATATAATTAAGTACTAGTCTGCCATAAAGGATACGATTGAGACATTTCTAGGAAAATAGATGCACTGTGAGTCCATATTCATAAGTGATATCCAAAATGTACAATAGGTATTGTGAAATGGGAGGAAAATGTTCTAATGGGGTGGGGGTTAACGAGGCAGAGTGGTGGGGGAAAGGAAAAAAATTAAAAAATGAGAAAAGAAGGAAAACATGGAAACAAAGCTTTGTAAATGGGCAAGAAGTTGAAGTGAGTGTAGGGGAATGGGGCAAAAACCAAGTTGTATCGTGTACAGATGCAAATTGTCTATGTGATCATTATGTGTATCTAAAATGTACTGATGAAATCTATTAAAAAAAGAAATCAATGTAATGGTAAATCTTTACCATAGCATATATGAAAAATAAAAGCTTAAAAAATGCCTGGAAAAATGGCAGAATTTTTTTCTAGTTGTAATACATTTTTCAGATTAGAGAACAAAAGTTGAAAGTTAGATTTACTGTGAATTTATTTTTTTCATATTTTAAAGTATATAGTAGAAACATTGGTAGCAAAATATTCAAAGATAGTTTTAACTACTGTTTCGAGTTGTGTTAATAATAAAGTGCCCTGTTTCTTGCCTCTAGCCAACCTAGAAGCAAAAATTACTTATCATACTCAGAGATAGGATATTTTTAACATTTGTTGAAACAAATATAACGAACTGACATCCAAACTGCTAGTCTGTTAAACCTGAGTAAGTGAATTTGCAGGTCACATAAAACTGCTTATATTTTGAAATGATAATTTGTATTTCATAAATAATAATATATATTTTATGATGACAGTGAGGCAGCCTGGTGGAGTAGAAAAAGTTTAAACTAGAAAACAGGGCGTGATGTTCTGATTCTGACTGCCACTAATTACACGGACAAGTTTGCGAAAATCTCTTAAATGATAAGTTTGGAGTAGATACTATCTACGGTTCCTTGAAGTTCAAAAATATTTTATCAGTTATGTAACCAGCTGTGCAACAAAATAATTATTATTTTCATAAAACAATATACTGTTAAGTACCTTATCTATCTGATACCATACAATACAGTTCTGCTTTATGCTATCTAGTTTTTGTCTAGTGAAAGTACTAGACCCTTAACCTCAAATTGATTGTTATCCCTTCTTTTTCATTCATTGTCACCTGGGTGACATCTGAACTGCTTTAGTGTCAGGTGTTTGGGTCTTCCTGTGGCAAAATATACACAGACCTGGGCATTGCAGTCTTCCACAGTGATAGACCTCTGAGTATGTCATCTTAGTCCTATATTGTCCCCCTGTGATTTCTCTTGCTATGTCCAAAGGTATTTTCATATGCGTTAGGGGTGATTTGTCTTCTCATTCTTTCATCTATGTTTCATGGCAGTGTCTTTTTAAAAAAGCTACTTTTACATGCAACTTAATGGGAACATTCCTATGTTCTCTGGGCCAATTCAGCTTACGTATGCATTGCTTTTATATATTCATCATGAAGGTTCTGTGAAAACTCCTGAAACTGAGTTTAGGAGGTAAAATCCTTTCCACCCTTAGCTTGTCAAACCTGTGTGGGGCAGTATTACATCCTCTGTCCAGCACGTGACTAGAAGGTTGTGCAGGACACAGCCCTTCTTGGTCTGATTTTCTTGCTCCATTTCCACCTCTCTTTTTTTTTCTCTCCTTGAAGAATGTTCATCTAGTTTCATAAAGACATGATGATGATAAGAACAAGATGACACTCTGCAGTATCTACTATCAAATCACGATGCTGGGCCCATGATGAAGAAAGAGCTGAGAATTTGTGACTCAAAATACTTATTCTGTTCTTGAAATTACTAGCATTGAACCAGAATTCTGCCTTAAAAGTCAACACTGATCATTGACTCACACATTTCTTTGGGTATTTTTGCAGTAAGGGCAGATTTTCAGAGCTGCCACTTCTAAATAATAAATCAGAAATGATATAATGTTGTATCTCAGATTTTAATTTTGAAAATCATAGTGTAATCCATGAGGTAAATTATGCCATTTTTTGAAAAGAAAAGCCTTGATAATTAAGTTCATTGATAGTGATTTAGTAATGCTCTGACTTTGTATTAGAGTTCTTTGTTTTTTAGTTAGATGCTTATAAGAGTAAAACAACTAAAAAAAAAAAAGAGTAAAACAACTTGAGTTTTTTTCCCCCTAAAATCTAGGAATTGGCTACTGGTAATTTCTTGTTTAACTGTATAGATTAAGTGAGAGAAATTCTAATTCTGAAAATTCAGTGCAAAGTAAGTTAAATGAATTCAGATTGTGAAACTCATACTTGCTTGACAATTTAAGTCACATTAAAATATACCGTATAAGGATTAAATATATTTTGACAGATGCCAGGTAAAATTGTGAAAAAAACCCCAGAGAATAGCACAGAAGACAAAGAGAAAATTAGAAGGGTACTTTTACCTATATTTCTTTTAATATCCTTGAATTGGAAAATAGAAATGAATGTAAGAATTGAAACTGTGCTCTGGGTGTATTCAAATACTTAGACATGAATGGGAAAACATGGCACTTCACATGGATATGGTTGAGTATTTGAAAAATATGTGTAAAATTGTGAATTTATAGCAGCAAGTATTGTATCATTTAGTCAAGGCTGCATAGGAACTGCAAAATGTATTGGCTACAATCATCTGTTACTGTACTTTATGAATCACAAGGCAAGAGAGAGGTGAGCTGATTTTGGTTGAACTTATTCATTCTTCTGCAGTCTTTGATAGGTTCACCTGACCTAGGATAGCCTTGACTGGGAATGCATTTTTATGTTTCACACATTTCTCATTGTCCAGACCATGTGTCTCCATGGCAATGGCAAAGTTCCAAGGGAGCCCCCAGAAATCCACAAAAACTCTTAAACCTTAAATTTGGATATGACGACTAGCAGCTTTGCTGCATTCTGTTTGTAGGTTACATGAAAACCAAGATGCATAGTCTGAGAAAATAGGTACCACTTCCTTAATGAGAGGAACTGAAATGTCACATAAACGAATAAGAATATCAGCGATATAAAGAAATAGAGTGGACAGAGAGAGAGAGAATGGTTAACAGGTATGAGGATAGATTTGGATAGGAGAAATAGCTTCTAAAGTCCTATAGAACAGTAGGACAATAATCATCATCAATACATAACTGAATATTTCCAAACCACTAGTGGAAAAGGTTTTTTATATTCCTAACACATAGACAGATAAGTATCAAAGGTGCTGGATACGGCAACTAACCCTGATCTGATCATTGCACATTGTATACATATGTTGAAATGTCACATTGTACTCCATAAATATGTACAATTGCTTTGAGACAAGTAAAAATAAAAATATAAAAAAGTGTAATTCAGGTACTAATCCTATTGTAGTTACAGAGAAATTATTCAAGACATGGTAACTAATGTTCCAAAAGAAAACTGACTCTTAATAAAGTTCACTGTTAATAGTGACAAATTTGATGGTTTAAATATTTTTCAACATTTTTATGATGATTTACTTTCATTGCATTTTCAGTTGTCACTTCTTTTCAGTATTACATTTTTTTCTTAGAATTTTTTTCTGATGTGTAGGAGAAAAACTACAAATCCTGTTTTGGGGACCTTTTTTGTGGGCAAACTATTGTAGAAGGTAAAGAACTGTGGAAATCAGTGCAATTAAGACAGAACTTATATAGAAGGCAGGAGAGTTTATGGGGCACCTTATTTGGGTCAGGCACTGTAGTAAGAATTGTAGACAGTGGTATTTCTTTGAATCATTGTGTGCTGATCTGGGCATGTACACGAGACCAGAAGACCAATGAAAAGGAGTAGGCAGAACAAATTCTACAACCTACACAGAGGTAGGAATACTCTGTTTCAAGTCAGAATGGTAAGATTTTTAATATGTGGGGCATCTACTACAGTCTTTGAAAAAAGTTTAGTAGTTCCTCAAAAGAGACTTATCAAAGGATCCAGTGCAGTTTTTCATTGCTGCTTATAAGAAATCACTATAGACTTAGTGGCCTTACCAATACGAATTAATTATCCTACTGATCTGTGTGTCAGATGTCACATAGATCTCACTAGGCTGATATCTAGATATTGCCGCATCTGCAGCTCAAGGGAAGAATGCATTTCCTTGACTTTTCCAGCTTCTAAAGGCTACCCACATTCCTTGGCTCATGCTTCCTGTCCAACTATCTCATCTTCAAAGTCAATGAAGGCACAAAGATTTTTTTCCAAATTGTATCATTTTGTCCGCTTTTATTCCTTCAACTTTTATGGATACTTGTGGAGCCACTTGGATACTTGTGAATCATCTTCCAATGTTTTTAAAGTCAAATGATTAGCAACCTTAATTTCATCTGCAACTTGTAACATTCATAGCTTCTAGAGATTGGAACATAGACATATCTGGTGGAACTTTATTCTACCAATTATAGTTGCAATCTCCCCCTGAGTGCATACCCATGAACCCTAAAAATCTTTATCTATGTAAAAAATCTTGGAGAAAAGAGGATATTAGGGTAAAGTAAAAATGAGTAAGATGCGATCGGTATGGGTATCAATTTTCCAAGATGAATATAATTATTATGCATCAAACAAATACTAATAAAAAAACTAAAAAAATCACACACAAACATTTATTATGACATTATTCAAAGAATGATAGACAGACAGTGGAAACAATGCAAATGTCCTCAACAGATACGTTAATAACAATGAAAAAGAAACACCCTCAATATAATTGGGACTTTACTTGGAGAAAAACTGACATCTGATATTTAATAATAGGAAAATCACAGAATTTTTCATGGAGGGGCTAACCTTAGAAGAAGGATCAGATGTACAGGCAGAAATATAACCAATAATTTTTTTTCTTAAGTAACATATATTTCAAATATAAGTTGTTGTAACCCAAATTACTGAATCAGCAAGTCATTCAACAGAAGGATGGTAGTTTTCATCAATAATTGACTTAATTAGACTTGTTTTTTTTCAAGGTAGTAATGTATTGTTGTTTTCATCATTCCGATGAGCCATGTTTTCTGCTGTTAGAATACCTGAAATGATTGAACATGTTCTGAACATGAAAGACTTTAATCTTATTTCTTTTAGGATTAAAAGTAATAACAATAAAAAGAACAGACTACTTACTATTAAAGAAACAATATTAAGGTAGAATACTAAGTTCACAGAATTCATTCTTCAAGGGAACTGTTCATCTTATATTTTGATAACAATTTGAGGGTTTGCAGAAGCTTGTGGGTCTAACAGATATAGCTGAATACTTGTGCCTGCACTCTCTCTGTTCCTGCCTCACTTGTCTCATGCAACAAGAATATTCTTTTTACCCACAAGGTCCAAAAACTAATTGACCCATGGCTTCTTATATGGTGAATAGTATAGCTTTTATCAATTGTTTGTTCTGTAGCAATGTAGACACTGATGAAACTTTCCAGTCAAATGATGAGGAAGTAACCCAGTACTGTCTCTAACACATCTTGGGAAGAAGGAGTGTGTGTCTTTCTCTAAATCATGAAAGATGATGAGATAAGAGATAAGTCAAAGACCTGAGTCTGAATTTATGTATCAGGTAACAGTATTCATTCCATTTTATTTTCTTCTTAAATGGCATTAAACTTGAATTCTTTACTATTTGGTAAAAACGTCAAAAAGTAGACTTCATAGAAATGGAGTTGTATATATTGCCGTGGAATGATACTTTTAATTCTTTTGGGAAGGTATCAAGAAGGGGAATATCTAGGTCAAATCTTGGAAGCAACCCAAATGCCTATCAACCAATGAATGTGTGAAAAAGATGCAGATTTTTTAAAATTCAGTAGAGTACTACTTAGCCACAAAGAATAATAAACTTGAGACATTTATAACTAGATGGATGGACCTTGAGATCATACTGTTAAGTGAAATAAATCAGACACATATGTGTGAATATCACATTGTCTCTTTGGTGTGAGAAACTGAAAGTATAAATAAGAACCAAAATATATAACAGGTATTGTGAAATAGGAAGTGATTGTTCAAAGGAAAAGGGGAATTGGAGGGGGTGTAGAAGGAAAAAGAAAAAACTGAGAAAAAAGTGTTACAATGGAAACAGTTTTGTAAATAAGGAGGGGAAGATGGGTTGAAGAGCAGGAAGGGTAATGGGAAAAAAGAGGAACTAAGATTTGTCATGTACAGGTACAAATTTCCTATGATGAATGTGATTGCTATGCATGTATAAATTGTACCAATAAATTTAATTGTAAAACAAAACAAAACAAATCAAAACAAAAAAAGCAAATAGAGTTGGAGTAGTAAAAACAGGCATGTCTGACCCATCACAACAAGGCAAGTGATAAAAGTCTGACCTAATTCATTGACTTATTCTCTCTTTAGAGAGGAAACAGTTATTTCTGGAAGATTACCTAACCTGACAGAAAATGTAAGGTATGTGTTTGAAAGGCAAAAAAGTTTTCAAACAATCTTCACTGAGGTTGGTTGAAGAAAAGGCTCATCTGTATTCAGAGCTCCTTTCTTAAGATGAAAGAGCAGAAAAACTCCTCAGGTGGAGAAAAAATAGATGGCACTTCATCTGTGAGCCAAAGCAGCCATCGTTTACACATACCTAACTCTGACTTCAATCAAGTTCAGTTTCTCAGCAGGAAGGACTTGGCTGCAGGATAGAAATTTGAACTTCACTAATAGTATTACAAGGGTATCAAGGCTTTCATAATGAGTTTAATAACTTTGTTGCAGAAGGAATCATTGCACATCAGAGTCTTAAAAGTTCTTTTGGCTTTTAGTGAATTAGACCTTGTTTTGAAGACAAAGTTTTAATGTGATTGTATTTATACAGATGTATAGTTCCTAGAACTCAAAAGTAAATTATGAGACCACCATGTTACATAAATGGTTTCCATTCATGGGTTGAAAAGAAGGTATTTGGAACCCAAAATAAAGAATTTGAAGCATAATGGATTTGGTTATGAAAAGAGCAACATAGTCAAACTTGACCTCGTAGCATCCTTGTTTCTTTTCCTCTGTTCTGTATCAATCCCAAATTCTAAAAAAGAGCAAATTGTAATCGAGATTTTTGAGTGTGCGCTATGTGGCATGTAATGAGTTACTTGGTTTTGCATGCCTCGTTTGATTATTTTTGTTAAACTGATCAATTAGAGGACCATTAGACAAAGATAGCTCAAGTGGGTTGCTAGTTAAGCAAAAAAGAAATCCAATTACTGTAACCAATTGACTATTACCTTTGTCTTGCTTGCCATTCACCCTTATGAAAACCTTCCCATCCTCTTTGTTCAGAGGAACCTGGAATAACTTTCAGTTTACACCAGCCTGCTTCATAAATTCCTTTTCTCAAATAAATAATTTAAAATTTTAGTGTGCCCCAATTTATCTTTTAACAGTTCTTATTGCAGTCAATGAATGTACAAAATTCAAGGCAGAAAGGTTAAGTAATTTTTCTAATTCACATATCTAGGATGAAAGAATGTAGCAAATTAAATTCAGAATTATCAGACAATTCAGCAATTCTACTTCTGGGTATACATCCAAAAGAACTCTAATTGGTATGTCAAAGCATACTCTATACTCCCATGTTTATTTCAGCATTATTTATGACAGAAAAACTATTGATGGAACTTAGGAATCTATCGCTGAATAAATGGCAAAATAAAACGCGACGCACACATAGACACAGCTTCAAAAACTAAGGAAATTCTAACATTTGTGACACTATGAATCAAGCAGGGAAGACAAATGATATAACTTACATACAGAATCCAAGAAAGTTGATCACACAGCAACAGAATAGAAACATAGTTCTCAGAGACTGGGATGGAGAGTAAGGAGAGAATGGGAAAATGCTGATCAAAATGGTATAAATAGACTGATAAACCATGTAGACTTGTTGAATAAATTTTAATGATCTATTTCACTGCATGGTGATTACAGTTAACAATATACTACATATTTACAATTTGTTAAAAATGGATTTTTAACATGCATATCATAAAAACAATTTGGTGAGGTTATAGATATGTTAATTAGTTTGACTGAATCTTTATACATAGATCAAATTCACATGGTACCCCATGAATTGATTGGCTTGAATAGCTTCTCAGTGATTGTCATCTGCTCTTATTCCAATGTTTGCCACAAAGTTTAAAACTTGATAAGATAGAAATCTCCTCATTTCTCTCACTCCAGTTTCACCTTTCTTCACTATATCTTTTATACTACTTCCAATATTACCTTCTGAATAAATCCCTGGAACATGTTTTTATCCTATCCTAGTCTCAGTAATTTTCAGCTGCTTTGTAGGAAAAACCCCACACAGAGCAGAACCTACAGAGCTGGGCTGTTTGAAGCCTGGGGGGTGGGGGAGTTGCTACCATCTACTGCTAAAGACTTGTATCCTGCTACTGTTTTCCTCACCACATAAGTTTCCTCCACCACACTCACTGTAATTATGACTTCTGATTGCATCATGTGTTCATTCTTGCCATGTTTCTTTTTCCTGTTCTTTGAATGGTTTTTCATATTGTTTTTAAACAGGTCAACTATCATCCTTCAGCATAGCATTCATAAGAGTAAATTTGACCTTCTTGAGAGTGAATTCATTCTTAATTATGCTCACCTGTATCTATTGCCATAGCATTATCTACATACTTTATAAAATTAGTCCATATGTCTACTATGGCACATTTAGTCATGGGGATTGTTTGCTGTTGTATCTCCTCAACTAGCCTGCCAGTGCTTCATGTATCACTGCACACATATTGTTCTATAGTGATGAGCTTCTGAATAGTTCAGTTTAGGGAACAAAGGATTTATAAACAAAATGTAAATCACAATCACTATGTAAAATATGCTGTGTTTTCAATGAGAGTGGAAAGCACCTGTATTGGGAAACCAGGGAAGGTTACACAGATACTTTGATACTTGAATCAGTCTTAAGGGTGAAACAGATTGTCAGGCAGGAAAAAGGGTGTGGTGGGGCAAGAAATTACTCTCAAGTAGCAGCAGAAACAATAACAACAGCAATGAAAAAACAAATTCAGAAGTCCAATGAGGTAACAGAGTACATTTGGTTGGCTACTAATAGTTCTGAATGGCGAGAGTATAACATGGTTTTGGAAGAGTAGAAGAAATTAACTTTAGAAAATAGGCAGAGGCAAGATTGAGAAGAACCTTACAGTGCTTGTAGGAGTTGAGTCAGAATCTCTAATAAGAGAAATATTTAAGAATCTATTTAAGAGCAGGAGAGCATTATAAGTCTTGCGGCAAATGTTTATCAACAGATCAAACATTAGGCTACTGGGATAGTCCAAGACATCCATGATATAGTTTTTTAAAAGTCAGTAGAGATAGGATAAAGTAGGGTAGAATAAATCTGAAGTATTTAGTCATTTGAGGAAACATGACTTGTGATATATTATGCATAGTTGTTGAACAAGGAAAGGGATCTAGGAAAAATTTATTTTTGTTCTATTTAGGATACTTAAGTAGATACAAGTGCTAAGAAGGGGAATGCAACAGAAATAGTTTGATGTGTAGATTATTGCTAATATATGGTTGGAGAATATTAAGTATATAATGCCTAAGAAACTTTCAGTTACATATGTGTAACACATAGTTGGATTAGGGGGTGATCTAGAAAGGCTGGGTAGAAGTTACTAATTGGGATTCATCAGAATATGCTGATAATTAAGAAATGAGTGAGTTCACTTAGCTCATGAGACAAAATATGGGTCGATAATGAAACTGCAAAAAAATATACTTTTTTTTGAGGCAGGGCCTCACTCTGTAGTCCAGGCTGACCTTGAACTCGCTATGTAACCTAGGCTAGTCTCAAACTTACAGTACTCCTCCTGCCTCAGCCTCTTGAATTCTGGGATTACAGACATATGCCACTATATGGGGCAAGAAAAAACATTTAAGAAGTGATGGAAAGTAGATATTTACTAAAGACTAAAAAAAATATTTTGCAAATAGAAATGGTTTTGGAGATGAAGGGAGAGAGATTAAGATGTATAATGTGTGTGTACCAATTCTGTAGGATGAATGTAATTATTACGTACTGCAAATATGTACTAAAATAGAAAAGCAAATCAAAGCGCAGTCATAAACTACATCTTATGTAAAATAAACGTTTTTAAAAGCCTCAAATAATTAGAAGGGTCTATAATCAAGAGGAAATCAAGGGATGAACAAGTCTTTAAAAAGGAGCTAGTACTCAACAGTGCAAAGCACTGTGGGGTGAAAAGAAGGTAATAACTGGAAAGACTCACTAGGTTTTGTAACATATCACTGATCCTGGAAGTTTCTGGAACAAATATAGTGAAATGAACAGCAAATGGACTGCAGAATTAAAGAGGATGCAAGAGGGAAGAAGTCAGAAATATGAATGTAGACCAATATTTTTCAATAAATTTGACAAATGGAAAAGAGGGGGACATTAGGTAGAATAACTATAATAGGAAAGGTATAGCATTTTGCTTAGTATCTTTTATGCTTTTAAGATGAGGAAAGAATATTTCTAGGATAAGAGAAGGAAACTATAGGTAGAACAAATTTATGGAGGAATAATGCATTTTAATTTACTCATCCTCTGTTCTAAATATTTCCCCATTTTTTAATCATATTTTTATTTTGTCTTCCTGCTTTGATGCTTATTCTGGCACATGATATTGGTGATTGCCTGTTGACTTGTTTATTTATCTATAACTTCCGTATTCCCTTGCTTGCTATTTTAGGAATTTTTAGATTACCCTGGCCATTTTGATGAGATTTTACCACTGCTGTAATGCGTGTGGTAAGAATGAATTGATTTACTCAGGTATCATTTGGGTACTTCTTTAGTCATAGTCAATACTTGAACGCAGTATCATGACCTAAGGAGAAACTCAGGTCCTACTTACTTGGAGTGATAGTACATTTGGTTACATGACATTTTGATACTATTTAGGTAACAGTTCTCAAGAAGGAAGGTACGATGTAAAGCATGCACTATTTTCTGCCTTAAATGCATCAGGCAGGGCAGGAAGGGCCCAAACTTTCATGACCTGAAACAGTGTCAAGATCTGAAGTTGTATAATAGCTCAGTGCTAACTGACTCTCCTTTTCATATTATCTTTTTAGGAGGAAAATGGTATCTTGAAGCTTAAACAATCAGGAGAAAAAAGGAACACTTCAACTGGAAGTCTGTTTTATGAGTGTCACAGAAATTCATCAGAAAACGTTTTTAACATGCTTTTGTCTGTGAGATTGCAGGCTACTGATGTAGATGGAAATCAAATGGTTGTCCTCTCACTCCCGGGTCATTGTACTCCACATTGTATACACAAAGTACTTTTATCACTCTGCAGCGACAAAGGAATTGGAGGATGTGTTCTTAGAGTCAGAACAGATGACCCATTACCATGAAAGTCATCATTATTATATCATCATTAAAAAAGTGAAGTGCTCAGATGCAATCCAATTTCAACCCCTTTCAAGGTTTTGTCTCCAGGCAGCGGGCTCACATGGGTCTGCAATGGTCAGACATTGTCTGATAGTTACTGACCCCTACAGATAGCTATCAGATAGTTACACCTACTGTAAGTAGGTGCCTATTACACAAGCAAATAGAAATTATTTGATGAAAAATACTTTTGAAAAACTTTTCCATAGATACATTTGCTTTCAAAAATATCTCATATTTTGAGTCTTAAAGAGATGATGAAAATCAGGATTAGGTCCCAGGTTTTTCACATGGATATAGTTTATAACACGGATTGAGCTTTTTTTCATTGTGTGACTGAGAGCAAGTTCCTTAGGCTTTCTGTGCTATATTTTCCTCAGTTCTGAATAGGCTTGTAATACCTTTTTCATAGAGCTCTAATGAGGATTGTTATCTAACATGCATTAAGCTTTTGTTGTTACTCATTGCTGTTCCTTGATTTATCCAAAATTATTCAGAGAAGTACATAAAGGGCAAAGGGTAGTGTGGTTTAGCTTAGGAGGCAGGTGTCAACCCAAGAGAATTGATGAAGAAGATGGTATGCAAGCCACATACAAACCAAAAAGATCTCTGTCTCTGTCTCTGTCTCTCTCTCTGTCTCTCTGTCTCTCTCTCTGTCTCTCTCTGTCTCTCTCTCTCTCTCTCTCTGTGGTGTTGATTTTGGTTTTGCTTTTTACATTTACTTAATTCTAGTACTTCATGTGGCTATACCACTATTTTGATATTCTGACATCATGGAGTTCACTTTTCTCATTTATTTTTGCTTGGGTTACAGATACACTAGTTGTGGTCTCTCTAGGAAATATCATATATTAATTCTCTCCACCAATTATCAAAGACACAGACTTGCTCCAGAATTACAATAAATATGTCTGTTCTCCCCAAACCAACTGCCAAAATAAGTCCAATTAAGTCCTCATATTACCCAGGGACTCACAACAGAGACTTATTTACTGGAGTGGAGTGGGAAGATTTCTTGCCCATGCCTTGGTCATAATGGAGAATAATAGAACCTGAGCCTATGTTTCCCTAATGGATGTGTCTCATGGTTGATACAGGGACAGTGATTTCTCAAGTCAAGTTTAAAATATCACACTGATGAATATATTTGGAATATGCTAACTTCATGTATAGATTTTGTCCAAAGCTGAGTTTTATAGTACATATTTGATATTATTTCTTTAGTTTTCTCCCTGTTCCTCTGGCTCACCTGCCCTTCCAATTTCATATAAAAAGGAATAAAATTTAATATTTATAAGACTCATTTTTTCTATCTTTTTTGGGAAAGTTTAATAACTTGGAAACTAGCCCATTTCTCCTCAGATTTAACAGTTGTTAAGTAAAATTCCCAGGTTAATTTTACCTTGTAAAGGAGTGTTTAGAGCTTGTTAGTATATTTAGCATGTGTTCTTGTTTTTTTACAAAAATGAGGAGTTGTCTCTTCCCACATCTACTGTGTCATAGCAGTTAATACATAGAAATTTTGTTTTTCACATTTTTAGATGAACTTTTTAGAGGTTAATTTCCTCTTATAATAACTACCTATGGGTAATAACTATGTTCTCCCAAGTGTAAAAATGATTACATTAGTAAAGCACAGGGTCTCCTCGTGAGGCATCTTTGGTAAGCAGAGGACAGCAGAGGACCACTGGTTAAGATCTATGGTTGCGACTGGCATGCTATCTTACTATTGGAAAACTTGCAAGTGTAACTAATCAAGATACAGATACTAGAGAAATGTAAAGGGAGTCGTGGAAGAGGCCAGGAAGAGAAAGAAGCACATGCTGACTAGTTGAGATGAACTACAGGGAGCAGGCTATAGCAACCAGTTGTGCCACTGGTTGTTAGGGCTTCTGCCTGCCACCCAACAGGCTCTGCTTGAAAACTCAAGGGAGCCTTATTTTTGAGTAATTCATGTTTTAAGTTGGGCGAGTGATGGATACTGAATGAATAGTTTATCTAAACCAACTGAACTTTCTATTATAGGGGAAAGGCCTTGTTTGTTTCCCTACGTAAGTACTCTATTCTCATTTCATGCCCCATTCTCTTCCACATTAGGGAGAAATGAGACCTTCACCGCTGATACAAGAAATAGTATATAAATATTACCTCCACTTTTACTTCTGACACACCTGTTGTGACTTTGTTGACAGCACAGAGGTAACTCCAAATCTTGAATATTTCCCATGTAACACCTTGAAAATTCAAATATAAACTGAGTTGCTAGAATCCAGTCCACCAAAATCCAGTTTATCAACTGGTTAATTTCTGAATGACTTACAAGCTAAATTTGCATTTATCTCTAAATATTTATAGAAGAGTAATTCATATTGGATTTTCTGTTTTTTGAAGTTTGTGAAGGTCTCCATATGGTTTAGCTCTGTGGTTTTCATTGTATCTTATTAATAGCTTCTACAGTTTGGGGCCAAACTTGGTGGGAGGTAGGACAGAGGTAGAGAAATGGAACCCTTTGTCCTGGGGTGGGTAGGGGGAATCTATAGAAGAATTCATTTCATAAACTTGGCATTGGGTAAAATAGTGAACTAGTGAACTGACTTTTGGTAAATTAGATTTCTGGGAGCTAGCTCATTTTTTCAACTTTGGGAGTGAATCTAAAATGTTGCCTATTGCTTCTCATAGGTTAGTGTTTTTCCACCAAATAAGAATTAATTTCTTAGCAAGTAGAAGAAAATCATCCAGGGAAAGAAATCTAAAACAGCAGTGAAATCTGTACCCTGCATATGGTTATTTACAATCAGAGAATGCAATGGATCATGAAAAATTTTCTTTTGTTAAATTAAAACATATAGAACCACATGCTCAATGAACTGATAAGAAGATTATAGAAAGGACTGAAGGTGACTAGTCCTAGGGATTAGAACAAAGAATCTATGATAGCAACACTACAAATTTTAGCAAGGATGATTTCAGGGCTCACTGAAAAGCAGAATCTTTCCATTAAAAAGGAATTGTTTTTCTTCTGCTTGCAAAAGAAAATCTTGTTGGAGATGTGACAGTGCTAAGTTATCCACAAACATTGAGATTGTCAGAATGCTGCAGTGATGCTAGCAACAAGAAAATAGTAGAAAACATTGATCAGAGTATGGGTGTGATGACAACTGTGAAAGGCAGAGTTGCTTCTGGAAATGTGTGTCAGCTGTTATAAAGTGAGAACCATTCAAAGATAAAGGAGACATAC
>RJWM01036104.1:0-18408 GCA_004363535.1 Dasyprocta punctata | reverse complement strand
TCTACCTACTAGACACTATTATACAACTTCTGTAATGTGAGAATTTTCTTTCTACTCATTTTTTTCTCCTCCCCTGTTATGGTTGACATACATTTTACTTCTTAATGGAGCACAACTATGCATAGTTACTATTTTGATTTATATCAGAGAGCAGAAAAGTTTGACCTACAGGCCAAATTCTGCCCGTGGCCTGTCTTCAATGTGTTCTTTGATCTAATATTGGTTTTTCTGAATATAAAGGACCGTCTAAGTAGCAAGAGCAACAAGAGGCAGGAACTGTATAAAACTGAGTGTATCTCACACAAAGCCTAAAATAGCGGGGAATTTACAAGATATGCTTTCTAAACCATATTTTAATCATCTTTAAAGTGTTAAAACTAAGAAAAACATCTTTGGTGTATACCCCCTATTTTTAATCATGGTACTCTCCATTTTTAAGTGTAGAAGATAATTTTTGTGTGTGTGAAGAAGTTCCTGTAATATTTCTTACAGTGTAGATATGTTAACAGTGAATTCTCTCAACACTTGTTTATATGAAAAAATACTTTTAGCTCACTTGCATTGTTGAAGGGTATTTTCAGTGAGTTCAAAGTACTGAGTTAGTAATTTTTCTCCTTCAGCATTTGAAGACATTGATTCATTATCCTTTCTCTGGTAAGGTTTCTGATGAGTAATTTGCTGTCATTTTTTGTTCTTCTGCGTGTAATGTTTCTTTTAGCTTTTGTTGCCAGAAGAAACATTTTTCTGTCTCTAGTTAGTAGCATGTATATTTGTTTGTATTTGTCATACTCGAGGTTCCTTAAGGCTTTTACACATGTAACTTGTTTATTTTTCTTGATTTTGGAAAACTTGCAGACATTATCTCTTAGAGTATGTTTTGTGCTGAATTGTCTTTTCTCTCTCTTTGAATTTTATTTTCATAAATCTTAGAGCTTTAATATTGTGCCATAGTTCTGGAATACTGTATTCACTTTCTTTTCTTCTTCTTCCTCTTCCTCTTCTTCTTCTTCTTCTTCTTCTTTCTTCTTCTTCTTTTCTTTAAATTCTTTTTCTGTGTACTTCTTCCTTTTGAATCATTTCTATTGATTTATCTTTGAGTTCAATGGTTTGTTTCTCATTCTGTCAAGTCTGCTGTCTCAAAGATTTTCTTACTTTGAATGTTGATCAAAGTAAGGAAATCTTGATTGTCAGCTTGATTGAATTAAGGGACACCTAACAGATCAGGAATTGCACCTCTGGGTGTGTCTGGTCAATCTGGGAGTGTGACCTTGGGGGTAATATCTGGTCTATGTCCTTTCCTCTCTCAAGCAATTTCCCTGTGCCCTGTTCCAAGCCACCAGGAAGTAACAAGTTGGATCCACATGCCCTTTTGCCATGATGCTTCTGCTTTGTAGCCAGTTTATCATGAACTGAATCCTCTGAAACCATTTGCCACATTCAATTTCTCTTTCTTTATGCTGCAGGTAGCAGATAACTTCTCCCAGATACAGACAATATGTTGTCTATGTGCATTATTTCAATTTCCTATATATGATTAATTAGTTTCTATAACTCTGTTGTAATTTCCCATGGGTTCACAAAAGTTGTCCACATTTTAATCAGGTCTGTCAGCATATTAATCATAATCATTTCAAAGTCTCTTAACATCTGGGTCATCTCTGAATCTGACTCTACTGGTTGTTTTGTCTCTTATTTTTAGCTGCTTTTCTTCTTCTTCTTCTTCTTCTTCTTCTTCTTCTTCTTCTTCTTCTTCTTCTTCTTCTTCTTCTCCCCTTTTAAAACATTAAGTACCTGGAATTCTGCTTATAACAAATGAGAATGAGTTAAATCCTATCTGCACCTAGTAATTTTTTTATTTTATTTTATTTATTTTATTTTATTTTTTTTTTGTGGCACTGGGGATCGAACTCACAGCCTCAGGCCTGCTAGACAGGCGCTTAAGCCACTGAGCCAAACTCCCAGGCCTAGTTTTTTTGAGGCAGGGTCACACTATATAGCTCAGGCCGGCCTTGCACTCCTGTTGTAGCTCAAGTCAGCCTCGAACTCACAACGCTCCACTTACCTCAGCCTCCCGAGTGCTGGGATTAAAGGTGTGCGCCGCCACGCCCAGCTCTGCACCCAGTAATTTGCATGCCCTTTCTGTCAAGCCTTTAGCATGTGGGATTGAGTCAAAAGTTGAACAGGGTTTGCATTTTGTTGCTATTTTTACTCTCAGTTCATCACAGTCTTCAAATTTCTTCAGTGCCTAATGTGTGAGGGCTTTCCCCCAGTGTTCTTGCTTTGTCTTCAGCTTTTAGTGGTCCTTCTTGCCTGTGCCATAGATGGCGTCCTTTCAGTGCTCCTGACCTTATCCATGTAATTGATATTGCTTGCTGCTTAGAGCTAGTTTCACAGTAGAGACAGAGGGGTCCATATTTCTGCCTGTGTCTAAGCAGATCTGTTATCTTTTGTCCTTGGGGGTGATGCCTTTTTAGCATACGTGCCCAATTTCCTGTTGGAAACTGCTATATGTTTGTGTGTGTGTGTGTGTGTGTGTGTGTGTTTAGTCATAGATGGGATAGAGTTTTCTGCCCTGTTCAGTGGTGATTAACTTCTACTTCTTACACAGAATCCCACACCCAAGGTGTTTTTCTGCATGCCCATCAAGAACAGAGGAATTTTGTTTCCATATTCTTTTAGTAGCAGTGGATCTACTCCAGTATTGGTATTCTGCCCTCTCTCAGAGAGACACATTTTGACTCTTCTTCCCCAGAAGCAATGTCATTTTGCCTAAGCCCTGAGAATGAGAGGATTTGCTATTCTTTCCAAGAGCACTTAAGACATTTTCTTCATAGGAGACAAGGATACTGAGAGACAACTAAAAAGACATTTTGCTTTTTATTTTGAAATAATTATACATATTTATAAAAAATTACAAAGACATTACAGAGAGTTTCCTCTATATCTTTACCAGTTTCCTCCATTACTAACATCCTACATGACCATGGCACGTTAGTTAGAATAGTGATACATTGCTGTTAACCAAATTACAGTATTTATTTTGGTTTTGAAGTTTTCCCATCAAAGTCCTTCTCTGTCCTGGGATCTCATTTAGGAAGTCACATTGTATTTTAATTATTACATCTTTATTTCTCTGGTTTGGGGCAGTTTCTTCATTTATTTTCTTTTTCTTTTTTTTGGCTCAGTACCTTGGAAATATTGGTTTGTAGACTTTGTAGAATGTCATTTACTTTGAGTTTGATATTTTCTCAAGATTACAATGATGGGTTTATGAGAAGAATATCTCAGAAGTGAAATAGGGCAACATTTCATCAGAAATGATTGGATGATGTGAAATGAGAGTGCCATGTATTGAGTTAAGGAGGCTTCTTAGCATGGTATGTGATGGAGCTCTTAGGGCTCAGGATTGTACTGAATCCGTGTGTTTAATACTAAGCATGAAGTCTTTGTATATCAAGGAGACAAAGGTGCACAGTGACTTGTTGTGAGTTTATGACTGTGGTAAGTTTAAGTGAGTTTTTACTTTCTGAAAATTTTAGCCACAGATATTAATTTCTTTCATTTAGTTAAAAGCCAGGCCTTACCAAAACAAAACTGGAAAGATGGACCTCATTATTCCTTTTGTACTTTTGTGAGAGGCACCTTTATTTTGCAGGGACCTCTCTGCTATCTGAGTTCTGTGACAGAATTCATACCTGTGTCTTCAAAAGTTTTCATAAAATGCAACAATAGCCATAATCAATTCTCTCTTTCTCTCTCTCCCCCTCTCTCTTACACACACATAATCAAAGCTAAACTGAAATGTTTATTAAATTGTCTTGTTATATTACCAGGAAATAGTAGCTAGATCATCTACTTCCTTCTCTTTATTAATCCATCAATAATTGTGGTAATTATTGAATATTCATAAGGCAGAGGACTGAAAAAAGTCAATAGAAGAGAAACCAGTGGATGCAGCCCTCATCCAAAGGCCTTATATTTTAATACATACATTTATCATTCATGTGTACAGATGAGGTCATGTATATGAAACATTGTAACGCATTGTGTAATAATGTTGAAAATTTAACATTTAGCTGAACTTTTCAATTTTAGAATCATTAAAAAAGAAAAAGAAAATTTATTCTCTGTAGCCCATCACCCACTACTCAGACTTTATTCCTGAAGTATAGTGAATTGCCCCTTACCTGCAGTTGGGATTTATTACCTCAAAAAAAAAAAAAAACCTCTAGGATTAAAAAATCAGAGTTTTCCATAAGCAATTCATCTTTCCTGAACAAGTGCCTTTAAAAGAGCTAGGTAAAATGTTTCAAATGGTGCCCCATTGATTGTGGAAATTTTTGGTTTTGTTTGAATAACATTTTGAAATTTTAGCTATCGATATCTGAAATTTGAGAGAATTCTCCTAAAAAAGGGTACTCTTGGCTTCTCTTTGAATCTAAAGACTTGTTAGAGCTGTTTTGTATAAACAGGGTATGTAGTCCCTAAGTTTTCTGCCTTATATCTTACTAGGTTTACTTATTTTCTTGTCTGTCCAATAGAAGTTACAATTCCTGATCTAGAAAAACTTGAGATGGATTGTTTAGATGCAAGGGCTTGTGCTTTGAAGTGAAGGAGTGATTCAATGCTAGGGAGTTTTATCTTCCAGGAATGGAACTGGGAAAAAGCCAGGGTGGTACCGAGCTCTCTGCAAAGCAATTGTCGGTGATAAGATGCGGATAGAGTAGGAGTCCACGAGCCTTGACACTAACTGCATTGACTTGATGAGAGTCTCTAATGACTGAACATACCAGCAGGGCCGGGAGTCACTACAGAGCTCATTTCTTACCCCACTCTGTGACTTCTGGAAAGTACAATAGCAGCGGTAACTTCCTAAGTCTGAGACTCAGGCCTTTTTGCATTTTCTAGGATCTCATATGCCTAAGACAGATGGAGGGTGGTCCCAAAATTACTTAAATTGAAACTGGATTTCTTGTTAATTTTGGTAGGCACAGAATCAGATGGATCTGATTAAATTTAGAAAAAATAAAGAAACACAACACTACCTTCCCCCCAGGGTCCGGGACAACATATTCCAGTGGATCACAATATAAATGTTGCTTTTTTTTAAAATAAGAAATAGTTATTTGATTTAATAAGGAGCATGAAAGTATAGTAAAATGATAGTAATTGAATTGATTAGGTTCAACTACATACACAATTAAGTTCATCCTTAAGAATAAATGACTGAACCAGATGGTTTCCAAGCTCTCTTGGTTCTGAAATGTAAGAATACTGGTAATCTAAGGGAATATTCAGGATATAGTTGGTGAATGGAGGTTGAATTATACAGGTTGACAGGCAGAATAATTTAGCAACCATGCACATAAGGATTGAAATGAAGATATCTATCTTCATTGTAAAGTCACTGTCACTTAACAGACAAATACATCTCATGGCAAAGATTTGAATTTAATGGAAACTGTGGTTCTTAAACTAAAATTGACAGGTTACTAAGTCAAAATTTACTACAAACCCCTTTACAACTGTGAGTAATTCTCTTTCTATCTAGCCTGATAAACAGGTTTGATTTCTGACTTCAAAACTCACATACACAACTTCATGATGTTTCCCTGGCAAGTCCCATACTTGGAGAAATTTGAGAAGGCACCTCAGACTCATGTGATGAAAATGGTCCCCAAATTCCCAGTCCTCCCAAAGTTTCCTCCTTCTCTTCCAGTTTTCTAAGTTACCTGAATCAGATGTCTAGGACCCATGATACATTATCATAATCTCATATCAAGTTGGTAGTCTGAAACTTTGCAGTGTATACCTTCAATTCTCCAAAGCTATGAAGAATTGAGAGTTGGGATATATTCTACCCTTCCAGCTATTCCTTGTTCCAGATACTTCATTTCTGCCTGAACCATTGTAGCACACTCTCTTAACTAAATTCAACCTCCAGCTTTTAATATCTTCAACAATCTGTATTGCCACCAGAATAACCTTTATTTTAAAATGTGATGACATAACCACTTTGGAATACAGAGTAGTGGTTTTTTACTTTTTTAATTAGAACATAGTCTTAGTGTATAATCTGGCAACCATTATCTTAGTGTTTATTCTATTGCTTTGAAAACATATGTCCACATAAAAGCATGCAAAAGAATATTCATAGCAGCTTTATTCACAACCACTCAATCTGGAAGCACCAAGATTTGTCGCAGCAGGTAAATGAATAGACAAATTGTGATACATACATACAATAGAATGCTATTCAGAGATAAAAAGGAATTTGCTCCATGCAGCGCAAAGACATGGATAAATCTCTACTGCCATTTGTTAGATAAAAGAAGAAACTCTGAAGTGGATACTTATCATATGATTTCATGTCTGTGACATCTTAGAAAAGGCAAAATTCTAGACATAACAAACAAACATCATTTGTTAGGGGCCCAGCTTATGGGAAGAAGGGAACGACAAATGGGTAAAATACAGTACAGGGCTGCTTTAAAATAATGAAACCATGGTGGACATATGACGCTACATATTCGCTAAAACCTACAGAACTTTACAATAAGTGCATATTAACAAATGCAAATTTAAAAATATCATTTAGAGAGTCAGGGAGGTCCTGGGATAGAATAATATATGACTATAGAAAATTAATCATATTAAAAATATATGAAGCAACCCCACTGGAGAGGGTAAAGGTAGAAAGGTGCTGACCCAAGTGATTTTGGAAATGATTAAAGTCTGTAAGACAAAGGAAATAAAGGGACTTTAAGTAAGTATTGTCATCTAGTTAATAAAGTTTTCCTCATAATGTGGGAATTCGTAATTCTGAAGCCACTATACACATACAGTTGTACTGAACCATTAAAAAAAATGGGTGGGAGATGTAAAAGCTCTGTTTCTCACTCTTCTAGTGGGAAGAAACACACAAGTAAGGGGAGGAGCTAGAACACTTCTACAGTAATGGATTAGCATTAGAGACACTGATATGAATTCACGCTAAGTTAATACACATACAGAGGTCATTATAAAAGTATTTATGGGTGTGTATGTGTACATGGGTTAGTATGCAAACACATTTCCTTGATCTGTCAGCTGAAAGGAGCTAGAAATAATGACCTTTGTCCCCCAGTAACAATGAACACTCCTACTGCCAAATCTTATTTTCTAGTCTGATTCTTCAATGAAAGCATCCAGCATTTCTTGGAAAATGGCCAACTCTAGGATTAGATCAAGAAATATATGTAATGATCCAAGAGTATCTTATTCTGTCAGGAAACAAGAAAGTACTGGGGAAAATACACAAACACACACACAAAGATGGAATATGTCAAAAGAACACAGTTGGTCATACTTCTAATGGCCAAAGTTAGAAAAATTTGAAGAAAATGATGAATATAGTTTGATTGCACTTTAATACAAGGTTTAAGGTAAGCAATCATGAGTTCATACTGTCATAAAGAAATGAACAAATAAAAATGCAGAGAACAGACAAAAGTCCCTTACAGAAAAAATAATCCTAATAATATATAGATGTGAATGTGTAAACTCTCAAGGAGGTATAGTTTCCTATTCCTTAAGTGTGGGCTGTGCATTATAACTTCCTTCCAAAAAGAATAGCGTGCAAAAGGAAAAAAAACTTTTTAAGTGGAGAAACCAGAAAAGCTACTGCAGCCAGATGGGTAAGGTTAGCCTCAACAGTGTATGGTTATGTGGATAGTCTGTTACCTTGACATCCTGTGACTAGAATATAGCACTTTTATGATCTTTCTCTCATAAAATCCACAACCACAGACTACTCATGAAAGAAACATAAGGCAAATCTAAATTGAGGGACATTCAATGAAATACCTGACCAGTACTCCTCAGGATTACTGAGGTTATTTTTTAAAAAGTCTGAGAAATGATCATAGCCCATAGAAACCTAAGAAATCACAATGACTGGTCAGAAAATGACATCTTAAATGGAATTCTGGAGCAGAAAAGTAACACTGGGTGAAAACTAAACAAGTATGAGAAAGTTTGAGTTTCAGTTAATGATGCATCAATTGTTGATTATGATAAAGGAACTATTCTAATATAAGATATTTAGGACAAAGAAAATGGAGTGCATGATAAATCTCCATACTGTCTTTGTAATTTTTCTGTGAATCTAAAACTATTTTAAACTGATTTTTAAAATCTGTATTGATTTTTTTTATTATATGTGAGGTGATGTGAGTATAGATAATGAATTCTCTCTTAGAAATTACTGTCTGGTTGGTGATTCAGGGAGGCATTAATAACTACAGATACAGCTTTAAGTAGTTCTTTTATAAAAGAAAATTGCAGAATAGTATGGTATTCTAATAGTGAAATAAATCTAGTCTGAGGGTCATTGAATTTTCCCAATAAAGAGACATTCATATCAAATAGGTATTATCTAGGTGTGAATGGAGGAAACAAAAACACTAAAATCAAATGACATAACATGAACCAAGAACCCAAGGCAGGAAGAATTTAGCTTTTTGACTGAGTGGAAAAGAGACTGTGGGCTCTGAAGCTCTGGGTTCAAGATGAGAGAGCAAGAGAAGAGAAGCCAAATCTTTGAGAGGTTTGTAAACTGGGATCCACAGACCCCCAGTGGACTGATAGGAAGGAGTATATTTCCTCTGTAACCCTATGTACTTTATGTTATTTTTTTAAAATTACCTAGAAAAGTGGTTCATAAACTTTAGCAGGGGCCTCTAAAGGAAGCAAACATGCTACTATGTTAAGGATATTAGTTTGTCCCAAGTACAATGAAACAAAATTGAAACATTTTAAACTGCTGAAAATTATTCATTGGTTTAACTTGCCTATAGAATAAAGTCCAAACTCCTTAGCAGAACTACAAGACTGTCCATCAGATGGTCACGCAGACACTTCCAGCTTTGTTTTCGTTAGTCAGCACTTGCTGTCCCAGTGTTGTTCTTGGTCTGTATTCAAACCCTACTAAACTTCTTGAGACCATCCAAAGAGGCCTACTATTTCCTGTTTTCTTATTTGTGCTCATGGTGATTCCTTTCCTATTCCTTTCTTCCTTATCTGCTTATGTTTCTACACTCAGCTCAACAATAACCATCTCTATGAACTTTTTCCTTTCTCCCTACATTGCAATGAAAACCCTTTCTTTGGTAGCAGATTGTACTATAGAAGTGATAGTTAGAACCATGGTTCTCAAAGATGTCATATCCTAGTCTTCAGAATTTATGAGTATGTTACTTTATATACTGGAAGCAACTTTATAGATGTGAGTAAGTCTGGCAACTTGACATCGGAAGATGGTCCTGAATTCTGTGGAGGAATCGATATAAATGCAGTGTTTCTCAAGAGAGAAAAGGTGGAGGGTCAGAGTAAGGGAGAGTGGTGGACAGTAGAGTTAGAGGAGGTCAGAGGAGAAGGAAACATATGCGAGCACGAGTGGGTGCCAAGCTTTGAAGATTTGAAAGAAGAGGCTGCAAGTAAGGAATGCAAGTAGCCTCTAGAAGCTAGAAAGATAAGGAGAAAGATTCTCTCCTGGAACCTCCAAAAGATGCATCTGTCTGCCAGCATTTTGACTTCAGGTCTTCTGAACACACAGAACTATAATAAACTTGTGGTTTTTAAACCACTAAATTTGTGGTGATTTGTTGTAAGAGCTGTAAGAAACTAGACACTAAGTGTCCAACTGTTCAGTTTATGTTATTTATTTATGCAGTTCCCAATTAGCTGTTACTTACTCAATTACCTATCCAACTATGATTATGTACTAGTCATGATGCTAGAAATACAATGATCTACAAAACAAACAAAGTCAATGATCCTACGGAGATTAGAAGCCAATGTCTGACTCACCAAAGTCTTAAAACACACTGCTGAATATATCAGTGAAACAAGTTTATTGTTATTGCTCGGAATAAAAGTAAAAAGTGGACTGGGAATGTAACTCAGTGGTGAGAGTTTTAGCATTTTGAGGCCCTGAGTTCAGTCAGCAGCACTGAAGAAAACAAACAAAATACACCTGATGCTAGTAACTTTTGTTCAAGTAACAATTCTGTAGAAAATTATATTCCTTGTGAAGAGTTGGTACATGTACATAAAAATCTTGATTCTTTTTTCATTCCCTTCTCCTCTCCCTCCACCTCTTAATCCCCTTCCCCTTTAAAAAAGATCTATTTCCCTGCTTCCTAGCATCTTTTATTTTGCTTTTTATTTATATTTTTGGTTTTATAAAAGAAACATCATGCAATATTTACACTTGTGTGTCTGATCTATTTCATTTGACATTATGCTCTCAAAGTGTATCTACTTTCCTACAAATGAGTCAAGTTTAATCTTTTTAGTAGAGTAGGACTCCATTGTCTACAAATACATTTGCTTTACCCGTTTACCTGCAGATGGATATACAGCACACTTCCAATATTTAGTTATTATGAATTGTGCTGCTATAGGCATGGGTGTGCGTGTGCCATTGTAATATGACCTTTAACTCTTTCAAGAAGATACCTAGACAGATAGAACTGGGTCAAATGGAATTTCTATTTTTAGTTTTTTGTGGAATTTCCTTACTAATTTTCATAGTGGTCATATTAGTTTAAGTTCCTACCTATAGTGTAGACGGGTTCCTTTTTCTCATAACATTGCCAGCATTTGTTACTATTTGACTTCTCAGTGATAACCATTCCTTCTGCGGTAAGATGGAATCTTAGTGCTTTAAATTTGTACTAAGATTCTTTTTTTTAAAGTGGCCAGCGATGTTGAATACTTTTGCATGTTTTTATTGGCCATTTGTACTTCATCTGAAAAGTTTCTATTCATTTCGATTTTCCATTGTTCAATTGGGTCTTTTATTTTGGGTGGTCAAATCTTTTTGCTATATCTGTATTTTAAGTATTAGGGCTTTGTCTGAGGAATAGCTGGCAAATTTTTCTTTCACTGTGTATGTTGTCTCTTCACTCTGTTGTTGCTTCATTTCTTCTGCAGAAGCTTTTTCGTTTGATGACATCCCATTTGTTGATTCTTTGATACTATTTTTTGTGCCATTGGGGTTCTGTTCAAAAGTCCTTATATCTTTAAGGGTTTTACCTTTTTAAATCTTCCAGAAGATTGTTCTTATTTTAGCATTTGTATCTTTAATCCATTTTGATTTTAGTTTAGTACATGGTGAGATATATGGGTCTAGTTTAAATCTTGTGCATGTGGATAGAAAATTTTTCCAGTGCCATTTATTCAAGAGGCTATCTTTACTCCAGTGTATGTTTTTGGCTCCCTTGCCAAAGAACAAACAGCTGAATGTGCCTGGAATTATTTCTGTATCCTCTATTCTGTTCCATTGATCCATATGTCTGTTTTAGTGCCAGTAACACTTTTTTTTATCACTGTGTCTTTGTAATACAACTTCAAATCTCAGATTGTGATACTTTCTACTCTGCTCTTATTACCCAGGTTTTTTTTTTCCTATTCTGGGTCTTTTCTGCTTCTATGTTTATTTTAGGGTTGTGTTCTATAGTTCTGTGAGGAATGCTGTTGGTATTTTCATTGAAATTGCATTACATCAGTTTTGGAAGTATAGTCATTTGACAATGTTGCTTCCACTTATCCAGGAAGAGATGATACTTTGCTATTTTCTGATGTCTTCTTTAGTACTATAGTTTTCATTATACAGGTCTTTCACTTCCTTGGTTAGATTAATTGCTAAGTGTTTTTCTTGATACTATCATGAAATAGTATGGTTCTCCTAATTTCTTTCTCATTGAGTTTATTATTGGTGTACAGGAACAGTATTGCTTTTTGCATGTTGATTATGAATCCTGCTACCTTGCTCTTTTAGTTATTAATTCTAAAGTCTTTTGGTGGAATTCTTTGGGTCTTCTATATAGATCATGTCATGTGCAAATAATGATAATTTGACTTCTTCCTTTCCTAAAAATATCTTTTTTATTTCTTTCTCTTGCCTGATTTCTCTAGTTAACATTTTGAGTACTATGTTGAACAGAGGTTTTAAAAGAGAATATTTTCTGTTTTTCTCCTTTTAATATGATGCTGATAATAGGTTTGTCATAAATGGACTTATCAGATTGAAACAAAATCCTTCTCTATGCCTATACAAGTTTTTTTTTAAATCAAGAATGGATGTTGGATTTTGTCAAATGCTTTTTTTTTTTTTTTTTTTGTATCTATTGAAATACTTCTGTGATTTTTATCCTTGTTTCTGGTTGTGTGATATGTTATACTTACTCATTTGCATATGTTGAACTATCCTTGCATCTCTGGAATGAAGCCTGCTTGGTCATGGTAGACGATTCTTTTGATGATTTGCTGCATTCTGTTTGCCTATATCTTGTTGAGGAATTTTGCATCAAATTTCAATAGAGAGATTTACCTGTGGTTCTCTTTTTTGTGGGGTTGGGTTCTTGTGTGGTTTGGGGATCAGGGTAAGCTAACTTCAAGATTGATTTTGGCAGTGTTCATTCCCTTTGAATTTCACTGAGTTTGAGGATAATTGGCATTAGATCTTCCCTGAAGTTCCTATAGAATTCAGAAGTGAATCGATCAGGTCTAAAGCTTTTTTTTAGTTAGTAGGGTTTTTTGTTTTGTTTTGTTTTGTTTTTAATTACTTCAGTTTCATTACCTCTTATTGGATTATTCAGGGTTTTTATATCTTCTTGGTTCAGTTCTGGTAATTCACAGTTATCTAGGAATTGAATCATTTCTTCTGAATTCTCAATTTATTTATGTACAGGTTTGAGAAGTATTACTAATAATCTGCATTTCTGCAGTGTCTTTTGTGACTTCACCTTTTTCATTTCTAATTTCATTGGTTTAGGTCTTTTCTCTCCTTTTTTGGTAAGATTAGTTACGGGTTTGTCTATTTTCTCTCTTCTTTTGAATAATCAGCTCTGTGATTCATTGATTTTTTTATACTTTTTTTGGTCTTAATATCATTTATTTCTGCTGTGATCTTTCTAATTTCCAACTTTTTACTAGCTTTGGATTTGTATTATTCTTGTTTTTCTAATACATAGAAGCACATCATTAGGTTTTTTGTTTGGACTTGAGTTTACCTTTGGTCCCTTTTCAAGGGCTTGATTTCTTTTCTATGTTGGACCTTCATGTTTTGTGTCATTTTGTTTAGCTTGGCTAGCTTTTTATTAGTGTTTTCTGTGAACTCACTGTTTGTTGTATTTATTAGGCCCATTATCGTAGTTATATGTAAAATCACATTAGGTCCATTAGTTATATCTTCTTTGAACTTGTCATGCACTTTGAATTTGTCAGGCAACAAACTAAAACAAGAAGGAGATGGAGAAGGAGGAGGAGAAGGAAAGAGGAAAGGAGATGAAGAAGAAGAAAATTGGAGTTTATAAAAAGAATTCCTGTATCTTTTTGGGTAAGTGTTCCTTTCCAGGCTCTGTGGTCTTACAGTTCAGAAGGTCATGATTTTCTATGCCTAACTTTGTGTCAGTGTGTTTGTGAGGTGTCACTTCTGCATCACAGGCCCCTCTATCTGTACACCCTGGTATGTGGCACTGTCTAAGTTGAGGTGTGCTCTTGCTCATGTTGGTAGATGGGGAAAACCATCAGACACCAGTCTGCTTCTCTCCTAAGACACTGACCTTGTGTATATTAGGGTTGGTCAGTTGGTAGAGAAACAAAAGGTAGATGGGCTTGGAGTTGATGTGTGGCTGTGGTCAGGGTAGGGCATCTATAGATGAACCCATAGTGTCAATTGACGAGCCTGGGGACAAGTAGTCCCGAGTTGCTACAGCAGCTCAAGAAATAAGTCATCTTTGTCTTCAGTTATTCTTAGTCTGTGTTATTTGGCTTCAAGATCACCAACTGGATATAATTCTTCTGGGTATTATGTTGCTCAACCTTCAGTCTGATAAGAAATAGGAACCTTTTCCATGAATACTCACCAAGATTTCAAATGATTCGGAGTACACTATTATTTCTCAACAAGAAGGAATTCACAGGGAGTCGAAATTCTGCTTAATGGTTTTTCATTTCCTGGAAAACCAAATATATGCACCAGAGTGAATACTATACATTTTATACAAGCAAGTAATTTTAGGTAATAATAGTTGGGCAGATGAGATGAAACTCTATGGTATTTTGTTTATCTTGAAGATAAATGAAACTGTGAAAATGAATTCCAAGTAAGGAAACTATTGGATTCTTAGAATTTTAGGAGCAGGTTTAGAGGGTGGCTTTTTTTTAAATAATAACTAAGAAATATAACCAGTGTATCAACAATATACAGTACATACAAATAACTACATCTGTTCACAGTTTTCAGTGGTAAGCGTAGAATATTTGAAAGATAATTCAGGCCATGTTCTGACTTCTAAATAACTTTACCCTTTCTTCTTAATGTTATGCCTTCCATAATCAAACATCTAACAAGTTATTATGTAGCAGGCATTTACTCTCTGGTACCTCATAGGCTCAGCTGCTCAGTTCTGAGATTTAAAGGTCTCTCAGGTTCTATTCTGACGTCACATCAAGCTCCCATGGGCTACAGACAATTTGTAGTAAAGTGGGTGCAGTAGAAAGAAAAACCACCATGGAAAATGACGGCAGAATCACATAGACTTGGCCAAAGGGGAATATATTAAATTACAGAATGAGAGCCTCATAAGGTTTGCGAACTGACCTACATGCCATAAGGACTTAAATTTTCAAGCAGAAGTTTCAACTGGGCAAGAATAACTCATAATAACACTTAGTACAAATTATTCTGCAACCAGTACAAAGGAATAAACATGGAATTGGAGACTTAGAAAATATTTGTACTCATAGGAGAGATGATTCCATTAAACATAATTTCTTTTACTTTCAACACTTCTCTAAAATAAGAAAGAATAAGCAAAGCATAAACTCTTAAGAGCAGAAGGAAAGGAATATGTAACAGTAAAGATGAGGTTTTGTCAATTTATTTTGCAGTGGAAATGGAAAAAGTAATTTGGTAGATTACATATACATTTGTTACCTTTTGTTTCTAGCTAACTTAAACTAAGGTAATCCATTATGCTTATTCATAATGGAAAAATATTGACTCTAAACACTAAGGTAAAATCAATTCTTTTGGTGAGCTAGGATCATAGATCTAATTAGAGTAGCATATCAACTGCTAAGGCAAAGGGCCTATGACATTTAAGGTAGTAAGGGAGCAGATGGAGGCATGGTAATCAAGTCAGATGGTTGGAGAAACCATGGCTGTAGTGTTCATGGAAAAGTCTAGATGAGGAGAATGGTTTGGTGCAGCAGAACTAGTGGGAAGTTAAGAATGCGGAGCACAGGTGAAGATGCAGCACCAGATGAGGAAAATGGGAGGTAAAGGGAAGACAAGTTAGGACGTAGTCTCCCCCACTCCAACTCCTTTGTGCAGAGCACTAGATGAGGTCCTCTCCTGCATACTTCTACCATCTCTAAGCAGAAGGAGATCAGAGCTTTATTCTGTAATCAATAATATGTATTCATAACAGAACCAAAATGCTGCACAGGTAGATTTTCCAGAAAGGTAATAAAGCTTTTTTATTACCTTCCCTCATCTGTTCCGGCACCTTCTCAGAGAGCAGGGCTGGAAAGTACCCTGCACAGACTTGTATTTTGGAAACTGTTGCAAAAGTAAAGTATTTTAACCACAATTATTTAAAACTGCTCTTTCCAATTTGAGTTTCACTGCATTACTGGAATTTTGTTTGTTTATTTGTTTGTTCACAAGCCCTTTTGTTCATAAAGTGTTGTAGGCCATTTTGGTGTACCAACTACATCTGTAGTGGCCCAAAGGTTCAGGGACAAATGTTACACAATAATATGAATGTATACTACAGTGCCCAGCATACTATATGAGGATAATGATGTATAAACAGGATGGTCTGTGGAAGACTCTCCAAATTTACAAATAGTAAGCAGGGGATTTGGTTCCCAGCAAAGTCTACTCAAACTGGAAATTCTTTCATCAGAAACAAACTTGGTCAATTTAGTATGATGTTTGTTGTAGATTTGTCATAGATTGCTTTTATCAGATTGTGATAAAGACCATTGATTCCAATTCTTTGTAGGGTTTATTTTTTAATTCATTGATGGGTGTTGGACTTTGTCAAATGCATTTTCTATATTTATTGAGATGATCATATGATTTTTGTCCTTGGCTCTGTTACTATGGTGTATTACCTTTATTGATTTACATATGTTGAAACATCTTTGCATCCCTGGGATTAATCCTATTTGACCATGGTGTAAATTCCCCAAATTTAAAGACCCAGTCCAAAAATGGGCATCTGAAAAAAAAATGGGTGTCTGAAATAAACAGATACTTCTCAGATGAAAAAGTAGAAATGGCAAATATATAGAAAATATTCAACATCATTGGTCATTCAAGAAATGCAAATTAAAACAATGCTGAGATTCCATCTTATCCCAGAAAAAACGGCTACCATCAAGAAATCAACCAATAACAAATACCGAAGGGACTGTGGGGAAAAATGAACACTCCTCCACTGTTCGTGGGAGTGTAAACTGGTGTAAGCACTGTGAAAATCAGTATGGAAATTCCTCAAAAAAAAAAAAAAAAAAAAAAAAAAAAAAAAAAAAAAAAAAAAAAAAAAAAAAAAAAAAAAAAAAAAAAAAAAAAAAAAAAAAAAAAAAAAAAAAAAAAAAAAAAAAAAAAAAAAAAAACCATTCCCCTTCTTGGGATCTTCCCAAAAGAATGAAAAACATCATACTACAGTGATATATACACACTCATGTTTATAGTGGCATAGTTTGCAATAGGTAAATCTTAAAAACAGCCCAAATGCCCATCAACCAATGAGAGGATAACAAAGATTTTTTTTTTTTTTTTTTTTTTTGGTCGGTACTGGGGATGAAGCTCACAACCTCACACCTGCCAGGCAGGCGCTTAAACCACTGAGCCAAACTCCCAGCTATGTTCTTTTTCAGGCAGGGTTGCACTATGTAGTTCAGGCTGGCCTTGCTTGCATTGTAGCCCAAGCTGGCCTCGAACTCACAACGGTCCACCTACCTCAGCCTCCTGAGTGCTGGGATTAAAGGCATGCACCACCATGACCACCTAAAAAGATTTTTTTAAAGTCAACAGAGTATACCTAGCCCTAAAGAAGGATAAGCTTCAGACATGTCTGGCTATATGTATGCTCCTTGTGGGCATTCTCTTCAGTGAAATAAAACGGATACAAATGTATAAATACCACATTGTTTCTCCAGTGTGAGAAACCAGAAAGACCAAAGTGTATAATAAATACTGTGAAATAGGAAGAAAACATTCAAATGGGAAGGGGAACTGGGCATGAGGGCCAGGGGGAAAAGAAGGGAAAAGAAAAAAATAATGAGAAAAGAAGGAAAAATGGAAACAAATCTTTATAAACAAAGAGGGGAAGAGGGGTTGAAAGGAAGGTAGGGGAATGGAAAAAAAAATCAAGTTATATCATGTACAGGTACAAATGCCCTATAATGAATGTGACCATTATGTATATGCAAAATGTACCAATTGATACATTTTTCCTCGGCATGGTAGAAAAGTAAGAGAACAGAAAAAAAAAAGAAAAAGTCTATTGCAGACAGGGGAGGGTTGGATTAGAGTGCAAGATCCCCTTGGGGTAGACAAAAAAGCCATGAGCTTTTATTCAGTTTGACATGGGGTGGAGTTTGAAGGGGCCAACAGGGTGATGTTTTGACAGCTGATTGGGAGAAAGTGGAAAGCAGAGAGTTCAAATTTCAGGTTTGGAAGAACTTGGAAGTCAGTGTTGAAGGGCGGTGCAGTCCAGTGCCAAGTTGATCAGGTGCCCCGCTGTGCCTGGCAGTGCTCCACATGGGCGGAGCGCATCACCAATAAACTTAATTTAAAAAAGAAGAATTTGTTAATGCAGTGCATATAATTTTGAATGTACCATACATATTTTATATGATGGACACAATTTGGTTTTAAAAAATTTTTATGTTAAAGAGGATAAAACAATAAAACCAATCAAAGCAAACCAGTGTAAAAGATACAGGACTTCAAATCATTAGGAAACAATAGTTACCATAATGCCTTTTGATGTCTTCAAAATAGCTGCAGATAACTTTGGACATAGTAAAAATCAAACAGAACAGAATAGAATAGAAACAATAAAAACAAAACAGTGAATGCAATAAAGGACTTTAAAACAAGCCAATAGTAAATCCAAAATTGCTACTATAATATATCTTGCTATCTTTGAAATAGCTGCTCCTGCCATTGGATTTGATATGATCAAACAAAAGAAAAGAGAATAAAACTCAACCCAACAAAGCAATGGAAACTATATAGAACTTCCAAAACCAGACCATAGGGAATCAGCAACGACTGCAACCCTCAGAAGGAGATGCCCCTGGATGTCATACTGTGTACCACTATCCTGTAGTATTTTT
>RJWM01036103.1:0-18410 GCA_004363535.1 Dasyprocta punctata | reverse complement strand
CGTCTCCCCTTGGCTTAAACCCCGTGCCTCAGTTTCCCTCAGCGAGGGTCTCTGGCTTGGCTTTGTCCTTTTCCAGTGAATTCCATCAGCATGCTGAAGACACCGCCTGGCTCTGTCGGGGACGATGAAATCTGCCCTTTGCTCCTCCGCATGGGTGGAGATGTCTGTCTTTCTGAAGTTCCGGTTCTGTACCCCAGCCCAGAGCTCTGTGATGTATCCTGCCTGGGGTCGTCCAGCTGCTGGTTTGGTGATTTGTGTCTTCCGGAAAGAACCTTTTTCCCCACGCTGCCTCGCCCGGTCCTCTCCGACCTCTGGGTGGTGGGAGCACCTCCTCCTCCTGGTCTCGCCAGCTCTTCTGCATTTCCCATCTCCTTTCTCTGCGCTTCCTTCATTCGGGGTAATTTCTTCAGCTGTATTCTCGTTTCATTAACGCCTTCCCACAGTCTAATGAGCTCGTTCACAGCACACCCGGTCATTACAGTGCTTCATCGCGAGAAGTTCTGTTTTCTAGCCGGGCGTGGTGGCGCACGTCTTTAATCCCAGCACTCGGGAGGCTGAGGTAGGCGGAGCGTTGTGAGTTCGAGGCCGGCCTGAGCTACAACGGGAGCGCAAGGCGGCCTGAGCTGCATAGTGCGACCCTGCCTCAAGAAACCAGGGCTGGGAGTTTGGCTTAGCAGCTTAAGTGCCTGTCTGGCAGGTGCGAGGCTGTGAGTTCAATCCCGGTGCCGCAGCTTCTCCTTCCTGCTCCCACCCGAGGGTGCCCACACCCTTCCTCCAACATCGCCGTGTCCACCGGTTCCATTCCCGCCCTCTGACTCTGAGCACCCCCCGCCCACGCAAACCCTCACCAAACCCAGAGCCCGGTGTCACTCCCAGGTGCTGGTGAGACTGTACACACGGCCTTGCTCCGGGGGCCGTGACAGATCCCCTGTCCCGTGCAGCCCTGTGGCTCCCGAAACTCTCGAGCCCAGCACTTTCAGGTCTGGTAGTCGAGGGACTCTGAACCTCAGCCTGTGCACTGTGGGAAGTGGGGTTCAATGCCTCCCCTCAGGCCTCCAAATCTGCTGCTCCTTCAGGGTGACCTGGGCCACCCCGGGGAGCCCCCTGCGGCGCAGCTGTCACCACGCTGTGAGGGAAGAGCAAGGGACGAAGCCACACGGCAGAGCGGAGCCCAGGGCTCCTCTCCAGGCTCAGCCCGGCCGCTCTGTCCCGGTGAGACCCGCACCGCCCGCGGTGGACCGCCTGCAGGAGGCCCCGCGTCTCCACGCCGCTTACCTCACCACCTTGGCGCCGTTCCTCACCACCTGCACGTCCACCATGCAGCCCCCGGTGACGTAGGCGGCCAGGTTCAACTCGGAGAACTCCGCCTGGAGGAGAAGCGCACAGAGGAGAGGTCTGTCACACTCGGGCGCAGGGACGACTGCCCACCCGTGCTCGGTGCTCCACGTCCCGGCGCGGCGAGGCCTCGGGTCACCTCGGCAAGGCCGTCCGAGCGCATCCTCACCGACAGGGACCGGAGGCGCACAGTGGGGAGAGGCCACGCCGCACGGGACCCTCGGGTCTCACCCACAGCACTTTCGAGCCCGACGGTGAGGAGGTTGCCCCGGCTCTGCGGCCGCGAGGTGCCAATACAGGTCGCTGCACACACGCCTCTGACAGACGCCTGCGCCCGGGCTGGGCGGCGGGGCGGTGGCTTCGCAGCCCGGGGTTCACCGCACCTCCTCCAGGTGGCTGCCCAGCTTCCCTCCTCCCCACCCAGGGGCCTGGAGAAGCCGGGTCTGGGCCCTTCCCGTCACAGCTGATGGGGTCAGGACGCGACCCGGGACGCAGGAATGAAGCCCCTCCTGAGACTCTTTCAGTTCCTTTCCGGATGGCTGCCCTCAACGCACGTGTGGAACTGTACCTCCTGCCGGGTGCACTGGCGAAGCACCGAGGACCACAGCGGAGGTGGAAAGGGAAAGAGAGAAGTGGGGAGATGGAGCGGGGCGGTGAGCAGACGGAGAGCAAGGCGGGTCAGGATCACCGAGAAAGCCCAGACACGGGACTCCCCCGGCGCTCCCGTCCCAGCGGCCGTGCTGCCCGTGGGCCTGCGAGTCGGCTTTGCCCGTGTGGTTGTGTGAACCGGCGGGCGCTCAGGGGTCTCTGCGCTCGTCCCGCCCCCCGGGATGCTCCCGGGGAGACAGCGCTGCTGTCGCCATCCGCATCTCCACTCCTCGGGCTGCTGATAAAGGACCAGCAGCCGGCGGTCAGCGCGGTGTACTCTGTACAGAACCGGAGGCTGGGAGCTGGCGCTCTCTGTGCTAGCAGGGCTGGCATCTTCTCTTCCCAGGCTCTCCCCATGTCTCCCCCACGTCTTCCCACGTGAGCCCCACACTCTGAGGACACAGGTCCTGCGGTGCACTCGCATGTCAGTGATCTTGTGTGAGCCCGATCGATCGCCTCTTTAAAGAGCTGTCTCCAAGTAAGGCTGCCTTCTGAGGGCCGGGAGTCATGGCTCCAGCACAGGAGTTTGGGGCGGTGACAGGGACCTGTGGTGCTGCCACCTGCAGGGCACGGCAGAGGCCAAGGGCGTTTCTTGGCTGTGACACACGCGACTGCCCACAGGCTTGAAGCCCGTGTGTGCGACACCACCTAAGCATCTGACGCGTGTGAGGCCGTTTAATGTCCCGGTGTCCGGACGGGGAGGCAGGACCGAGCACCTGGTTCCGCATCAGACCGAGGCGCAGGGCCCTTCCCTGGCGCTGGGGGTCAGCTCCGGAGCCTGGCGCTTAGCTGCTGCATCCCACCGCCTTGAAGTTCAGCTTAGATGGATTATAACTGGGAATTTTAGGAACTTAAAAATAACCTGGTGAAAGAGAAAATCGCGTTTACAGGGGTGGGGACTTCCTTTCATGGCCGCTCCAGTGTCTCCCCCGGAGTCATTTAGCAACAATGACGAGCAAAGACCTAGCACCCGCCCCCGACACCATCACACTCCGGCTCCTGCTCTAATTAAGGAGCTCGCTGCGCTGTGGCGGGGTGAGGGGAGGGCCGCTCTTACTGAGTCGGGGTTGGTAAGTGGCGGTAATGACCTCGTTATTATGTCTAATGCCTTCAAATTCAGCCCGTCATGTCCAAAACACCAGACTGGCCAGCTCACAGAGAATTACATTGTTGCTTGTGTGTGGCACAGAAAAGGAGTTAAAACACACTTGCAAAGCAGGCTAGCTGGCCACCAAATGGATGAGGAAAGGGAGTGAATCTGAGTCTCAGAAGTAGAACCAGGGGCTACCTCACTGCCTGGACAGAAAAAGGTCCCCGGACAGGAGACACACGCAGCCCCGAGCAGCAAGCCAGAGCTCACCTGCGCCCAGCTGGGGCTGAGGAGCCAGCAGGGGTGAGCGTCGGTCCCGGGGGATCGGGCGTGTGCAGCAGGGGAGAAAAGGGGTCCCCTGGGTTGACGGCGTCCGCAGCACTGCTGAGGTCTCTGCACGTGTTAACCTTTGACCACAGGGTCGTTTTGGCTTCAGCTGCTTGGGTTGGGACATCTTTCGGAACAGGACGCATCAGGCAGCTCGGAATGGGTAAGTGTGCACCTGAGAGGCCACGCCCACCGTGAGCTGGGGCACCACCCACCTTACTGCTCCGAACCTCAGGGTCTACACAGCTAAAACAGAGACAACGTACCTACCACACCTGACCTCTACAAGTCTTCGTGAGGACTGTGTGTGTGTGTGTGTGTGTGTGCCCAGGGCTGAGCAGCAGGGTCTCTGTCGCTGCTAGCCATGGTGTCTGAGCAGTAGCGAACTGCAGGCATCGACAGTGGTGCAGTCGCAAAGCAGCAGCCCTCTCGGGTATTCACAGCATGGACGTACGCACGATGTGCTCACACCTGTGCCGGGGTGGGCAGGGTGACAGCTGTCTCCCGCTGCTGCTGAGGAGGAAACCGTGAGGCTCAGCTGCCAGCGTGCACCACAGCGTCTGGGGGAGAGCTGACCCGTGACCACGCCGGAGACTCGGGACGGGAAACCACAGCTCTGCGACCTGCGAGCCGGCTCGGGGCTGGGGCGTCCAGTTCGCAGAGGTCAGAGGGCGGGGACTCAGCGTCCGAGCAGGGCACTCAAAACACGGTAATGAGGTTAAATCCCGCTATCGGCTCGAGGCTCAGGCCCCGGCCTGCTCAGCCTTAGAACTGAAGGTCCCAATTCCCAGGGGTCCCCTCCACCCCAGTTTTAAACCTTGAGTGCCACATCCGGGGAATTTCTGTGGTCCCAGGCAAGCTGGAGTGACTGATTATTCTAGCTAGCTCTGTCCCAAGAAACTTAGATGCAAGCTGTGAATGGCTCAAGCTTACTCCAAATAATTCACAGGAATACAGCAAAACTCAGTACACAGCATTCATGATTTAAAAATGAAGGCATCCGAATGTCACAGACAGCAAGGCAGGCGGAGGGCCCGGAAAACACAACCCGAATGAGAAGAAAGCAATCAGTGGGAACGAGTCCAGGGGTGAGAGAGGGAGAAGGGAGCTAAAACAACTACGACAAACGCCCTCCACGTCTTCTGGAATACGGAGGGAGACACTCATGTGACGAGGCGAGAAGAGAAAAACATTCGTAAAGGTGGAAAATGGAACTTGCAGAGATTAAGAAAAGAGAGGAGGTCTGAAAAAGGAACACACTGGTGGGATTTGCAATAAATTCAACAGCGGTGCACGTGGAGACAAAGCAATAAAAACTACCTGACATGGGGCAAGAAGCAAAAGCACTTAAAAAAAATAACAGTCTCTGTGAGAACAGTGTAATACCAAAGTCTGGAGTGCTGATGTCTCAGAAGAAGGGAGGAGAGGGATACTTGAATAGAAATGATTGCAATTTTTCCATACTTGATGAAAACTCAAACTTCACAGATCCAAGATACTCAATGGACCCTAAGTAGAAGAAACAAAGACGAATCTCACCAAGACCCATAGTTGTCAGCTTCCTGAAACAGCAGTGGTGAAGGAAAAAGTCTTCTAAAACAGTGACGGGGATCAACGCACTTTATATAAAAAGGACAAAGACAAGAATTTCAGCTGGCATCTTGGTAGCAAACAGCAAGTGAGAAGATGCGCAAGACTTCTTCCAAACAGCAAGAGAAAAAATAAAGCAATGCCATCCTAGAAAATGATTCCCGGAAAGGCTCTCTGCTAGCAGTGGTGGAGACGTTTTCAAGCGAACGTTAGACCTGACTGCAAATCGCAGAAAGGCCGTAGGAAGCCCTTCCTGCAGAAGGTCAGGGTACCCTCAATCAACACACACGCATGCACACGCGTGCACGCGCACACGAGCCCCTGGATGTGGTGAATGTGCGGGTAAACAGAAATCATTTTGTTCACAACCTCCATAAGAGATAATTAGCTGTTGAAAGCGAACCGTGGCACTGTATTACGGGGCTTCACAGCGTTTGTAGAAGTAGAATCGTGTAAGGAGGCTCCCAGAGTCAGGCCTGGGAGCGGGAACTCACTGCCCCGCAGTTCGCACCCAGGCCGGGAGGGGCAGCCGCGCGAGCTGCAGGCTGCGGCTGCTGGGTTAGGGTGCAGGGAGCAAGTCTCGGAGCAGTGCCTCAAAACCAGCCAGAGCAGGGACGGGACCCACACGGCAGTGTGCACAGACTGCACGCTTGCAGCCTGGTGAATTTCAGTTCATTTTCACGGTGTAACCAGCCCCCAGATCAACAGAGGGACCCCGCCCAGAGCCTCGCGCCCACGCCCACCCCGCTGCGCCCACCCGGCCGCCGCGGCCTCTTCACGGCGAGCCCCGCGCGGTGCAGCCACAGCGGTCAGACCCTCCCAGCGCGCCCTGCTCTGGCCCCGGGATCCGTCCCTGCCGCCTCTGCCGCAGCGCTGAGCGGCCTTTGTCTTCCATTTCTCTACAGTGTTTTTCTGTCTGAACATATGATCATAACATATTTGCTCCTTCTGCCCATGGCGCACACGGGCTACGTCTGGTCGGTGGATCCGGAGAAGAGAGCAGCTAGGTCCACGCCTGCGCCTCGCGTGATACCACGGGGACCCGGGTAGGGGCTGCTCGCCTTTAGAGAACAGCCATGAAGACTTCTCCAGTGAGTCCTGGAAAATTCACACATCTGTTAGCGACAGGAGAACTAGAATGGCTCTATGTTCCCTCCGACACTTGGCGCCCTCGTGGACGTTTTAGATCTCCGCTGCCCTTATGGGTTCTGGTGGCGGCAGACATCGAAGTCTCGGTCTGCGTCTCTTTGAAGGTCAATGACGCTGACACTGCACTGCTAATTATGTCTAGGCGACCCCTCCAAGGAAGCCCCTTTTCTTTTATCCATATTAGTACTTTTGTTTGTGCCTCTCTCATTACTTGGTAAGAAGAATGTAAATATATATTCTCAATAGACTCTTTGTTGAGTATATTTATTTATTTATATCTTCTTCCATTTTGTGGTTTTTACTTTCACAATTTCTTTTTATTTTAAAGAGAAAAAAAATTTTCCAAACAAGATAATTAGAGGGTAACAATGGTTAATACATTGCATATTTTCTTTAAATTAGTTACTCAGAGTACAAGATATCTGCATTTAATTATCCAAACAATATTAGCACAAATCTTTCTTTTCAATGAACAAAGAATAGTTTTATGATTTTTAAAATAAAGAATACATACATATGTAAGAAGTAAATTTAATAAATTAATATTTTTGTGTTTTGGTAGTTCAGGCTGGCCTCAAACTCACTAGGCAGCCCAGGTAGGCCTTGAACTCAAAGTGACCCTCCTGTCTCAGCCTCCTGAGTACTGGATTATAGGTATGCATCACCACGTTTAGACTGAAGTAAAATTTAAGTTTTTACAGGTAACTGTTTTTATTGTATTTTGCTTAAATTTTTGCCTATTCCAAGATTGTGTAGACATTCTCCAATGTTTCTTGCTAAAAGCTTCACTGTTCATACTTCACAGTGAAGTCTGTAAACGCACCAGAATTAATTTTTAAATACATGGTGGGACACAAGACTTGAGGCTGAACTTTTCCAGACGGCGACTCACGTTTTGGCCCCACAGGTTGAAATGACCACTCTTCCTCCAGAGAACCACGCTGCTGGCTTTGCCAAACACCCGGCACTTGTCTGCGGCCTCCGCCTCTAAACCCTCTGCTCTCCTCCGTTGTCTGCCGTCTCTCCCTCAGCCTGTGTCGGGCTGCCTCGATGGCCAGCCCTGCAGCGAGGCTGGGCACCAGGGCGGCATCCCAAGTGGGAGCGGCCCAAAGCGGCCCCAGGATAGCGGACTGAAGACAGGACGACCGCGCTTCGTCCTCTCACCCGAGACCAGATCGGAAGGCTCCCGGCTCGCACCCCCCAGGAGCACACGGACGCCGGTGACCAGAAGACCGTGGAGACGCCGTCCTGCCTGACGGATAGCACGTCTCCCTCACGACACAACCCGCTCAGTTTGTCCTCCCAGTGTCTGGGTGGCCGCACACTAAGGAAGGGCGCGGTGACACTGCTGCCAGCTCATGCACCCTTTAAGGCTGCTCTTTGCTTTCTGGGGTTCAGATCCAGGTGTCGCCCAAGGGCTCGTGTGCTCAGAGGTGGGGCTTTGAGGAGGTGGCTGGGTCAGATTCATCCACGGATGGGTGCACAAGGACTGTGCTGTGAGGAGAGCTGGGGCGCTGGGCACGTGTGTCCCCTCCCCGGCCCCTCCCTTCACTCTCGGCTTCCTGGCTGCCGTGGGGTGAGCAGCTGTCCCTGCAAGGTGCTTCTCACCACCCCACTTCTGCCTTGGGATCGGCTGACCACGGACTGAACCCCTGAACCACGAGCCAAATTGAGCCTCTCCCCCTTTAAACTGTGGTTGTCAAGTGTTGTGGCCAGGACCGGGAAAGCAGACTAACACACTGCGCCTCAGGCCAGTTCTAAACTCGATTGTTTCAACTTTCCTTCCACCTTGCTGAGCACTTGAGTCTGCTACCTCACTTGCATTGTTTTTGCTTATTTGTTGCTATCAGGGGCAATTAAGAGCTTGTTTCCTTTATTTTCAACAGAAAAAATTCCCATCCTGTACTGCTCTGGAAAATGAAGATTATTAGCTTTTAATTTAGACTGGCAAGATTCTGCCTTAGAGAGAAAATGTCTCATATTTATAGGATGTCACCTGAGGACACTTATAAAGGCAGGTAGCGCTAACTCTGCTCCTTGAAGACAGGCCACATACAGCACATGAAGGCTCTTCCGAATTTGTTGTTTTGGTTTTTTTTTTTTTTTTGGTACCGGTGATCAAACTCACAACCTCGTGCCTGCCAGGCAGGCGCTTAAGCCACTGAGCTAAATCCCGGCCCTATTTTTCGAGACAGGGTTGCACTATGCAGTTCAGACTGGCCTTGAACTCACTTTGTAACCCAGGCTGGTCTCAACTCACAAGGATCCACCTGCCTCAGCCTCCTGAGTGATGGGATTAAAGGTGTGCGCCACCACACCCGGCAGTTTTATTTTCTGAAACAAGGTCTCACTATGTAGTTCAGTCTGGCCTTGAGCTCACTATGTAGCCCAGGTTGGCCTGGACCACACAGTGATCCTCCTGCCTCAGCTTCCCAAGTGCTGGGATTAAATTCAGGCATGTGCCCAGATACCTTGCTATTTTGCTACTCTGGTTAAAGCCAACTGGGGAAGGTTTCCAACACTGCTTCAAATGGTAACTGAAAAGTACTGGGCTGAACTTCCCTGATTATTTAAAATTTTTATTAAACATGTACACACATGAAAAATTGAAGAAACAGTAGTGGAGAGTGGTCTTGAATTCGGGGGACCTGGGATCTAAATCTTGAATTCGACACTGACGTCGTATTTGGTGTTAGAAATACCTCTCACACTTTCTCCTCTTTCATTGTCTTCATCTTTAAAGGAAAGAGCTATGATCAACTGAGTCAGTTATCTCCATGGTTTCTTTCTTTTCTATTTATGTTTATTTCACTTTTTTGACAAAGCTCTTGCTAAGTCCCTAAGGTGCCCAGGCCGCTAGCCGGCGGGGGTGACAGGCGTGTGTCCCATGCTGGCTCACCTTCCGCTTTCCTGGGGTCTCTTTCTCCATCAGTTTCCTCCATTTCCTCGGCACACGCTGTGAAGACAGTGCTAAGCGAGGTGATCAGACGCCTGTTCACCGCTTTACACCCGGCTCCTGGCCGCAGTGGGCACCGAAGCAGGTGCTGCCTCTGAGGCTGCGGACGATGGGTACTATGTGGTCAGCAACTCGCCTCTAGAAAGGACACTGCTAGGGGGACAAGGGGTCTCCAGGCGGAGGGGGAAGGCCAAGCTAAGTTTCCATGGAAAAAGCCCAGATGGGGACCTGGGGGGGCCAATGGAACGGCAGGAAATTCTGTGTGGTGGGGCACAGAGCACCGGAGGGCTGAGCAGAACACCGGCCTGGCGACCCTGCCGTGCCCGTAGACTCCGAGTTCCCTGCGAGGACCTCGGGTCGCCCTGTAGCAGGCTGGCCTGCGCCACAGCCCCAAGGAGCGACAGCAAGCTGGCGGACTTCTGGTGCGCCCCGCCGCCGCCCCGCGGGCTGGGTCCAGGGCAGCTCGGCGGGCCCTCTACTCACACCTCGCGAGGCAAAGTCAGGGTGCAGCCAGCTGGGGCCTCACTGGAGGCTCCAGGGAGACCCCGCCGCAAGGCACTTGGGCTGTGGGCAGAGCTGGTTCTCTGCTCCTGTGTGGCTACTCCCCGCCGTTTTCCTTGTCCCAGGGTGCTGCTCTGCCTGCAGGAGACGCACAGTAGGACCGGCAGAGCAAGTCCTCTTGGAATGTTCTGGCTTCCCATTCTGCCGCATGTCTGGGTCCAGCCAGGGACAGCTCCCTGCTTCCAGGGGCGTGGGTGGTCAGCCTGGGCCGAGCCCAGCTCCCGGGCGGCTCTCCCTGTTCCAAGGCCGGAGACTGCAATCACATCGGCACGGTCCCTTATGGGGCACAGTCCCACAGGTCCCCGGACCAAGGCGTACACGTGTGTGTGCGTGCGGGGGACACTGGGAACCCCGAGGGCTGCAGAGAAGGGAACGGCTCCACTCACAAGAACTGGCACCCAGAGGCGCTGTCCTGGGGGGACACCCGGAAGTTCGCCTTCTGCAGTACTCCCTTCTGGGGCTCCCTGGACCAGAGATGGAAGTGTGTGTTTATCTCTGAACTCCTGCCCAGTTCCGGGAGCACATGGACACACGCGCGTGTGCTCGCACACGAAGATGGCGTGCGCTCAGCCTTCTGTCCGCAGGGCCCAGGCCAGTGCGTGTCGTGAGTGGAAGCTCAAGTCCGCGTCTTGTGCTGCTAAACGGTCACATCTGTGGGAATGACGACGTTGAGACGGAATGGAGTGAGCTGAGGGTGCCCCTGGGGCAGCGGATCAGTGGGAAGGACGGGGAAATGCGGAGCTCAGATCGGACAGCTGGGGATGCCCACGAACCCAGGAGGCCCCCGGCTGCAGGTGAGCGCTGGGCTGGCTGACAGTGGGCTGGGACCCCAGGGTGACCAATAAGATCCCAGCACTTCCTGTCGCCAGGGAGACGTGTCCTGCGGAGTGGCTGTTGAACGTGAGCTCAGGGACTTGGGGTTTGCAGGGCGGAGGCAGAAAGGCAGAGCTGGACACTACATCCACAGGAGAAGCTGTGGCCTGGGGCTCCGCCCCGCCCCGCTGCTCAACCCACTGGTGCCTGCCGTGCAGAGCTGCCCACCACTGCCCAGGATACCCAGGGTGCCTCTGCCTGGGCGTGAGCAAGCTGCTGGCTGTCCCTGCTTCTCCACCACACAGCCTGGAGTCCAGAGCTGGGCGCTCATCTGCTGAGCCCTCTCCTCTCTGTGGCCGCCAAACGGCCGAACCCCAGCCCCCTTTCCCTCTGCAGCTCTTCTCCTGGCCACAGAAGTCCGCAGGAGGAACTCCAGCTCCGTCTTGCTCTTTAGCGAGAGCCAGTGCTGCCCAGCGAGGTTTGCCTGGGGGCAGGAAGAGGCTCCCAGCCTGGACTTCTGGGCACTGGGTCGCAGAGGACTTTGGCCGGGTCGCTCTCCCTCCGTAAGTCCTCGGCTGCTTAGGAACCAGGAACGGAGGACGGGCATGAGGGAGGGCCCCGCCCCGCTCCCCCAGGAAGCGCCTAGTGAGCTGCCAAGACCCCGTCCTAACCACACGCAGCCCGGAGTCTGCCCCTGCAGGAAACCGTGGCAGCCCGTAGGCACGCAGCCATCCACGCGCAGCCGAGGAGAGGCGGGAACAGCGATTGAAAACAAAGCACACGCGTGGAGAAGCCAGCCTGGCCCGCTCCTGGGCGGCCTGCTCTGCGGCCTCTGGCCCCAGGCCTGACTCCCGGCCACGGCCACTCTGACCCTTCGGGTGCAGCACTGAGTGGCAGTGGGTGCAGTCACACTACTGTGCAGCCGACGTCACCACTCCTCGCCAGAGCTGCTTCCTCGTCCCCAGCAAAAATGCTGAACCTGTTAAATGATCACCACTGTCCCCCCCCACCCCGCCCCAGCACTTGGTGACTTCTGTTCTGCTTCATGTCTCTGTGGATTTGCCGACACCAGTATCTCAGGTAACTGGAATCGGACAGCGCTGGGCTCCCCTGGGCCCATCTGTTTCACTTAAGACAACATTTCCATGGCTCATGTGTGCTGCAGCCTGTGTCAGAATCTCTCTTTTTGAGGGCTGAGTAGTATTCCACGGCATAGATATACCACATTTGGTTCATCCATTCACCCGCTGATGGATCCTTGGCTTGTTTCCAGCTTTGGGCTGTCGTGAACGATGCTGCGGTGCACACGGGTGTGCAGAGCTCCGTTCAGTCCCTGTGTCTGACTCTTGGGTAGATGCCCAGCAGCGGGGCCGTTCGGCCACATGGTAATTCAGGTCTGAGTTTTCAAGGCAACCCCACACCATTCTCCCCGCTGCTGGCAGTGCCGAGGGCTCCGGGGCTCCCAGCCTCACCCACACTTGTTACCTTCTGTCCTTGATTTGAAGGACCAGCAAGAAGGTCAGGTGGCCAGGGCAGAGGGAGCCAGAAGGACAGGGCTGGTGACGGACCCGGCAGTCAGGTCACACCATGCCTCTGGGCACGGGGAGGACTTTGGGGCTCCCCAGTGTGAGCCTGGGGCCCCTGGAGAGATGTGCACCGCACAGGGGCGCAGGGCCCTGGCAGCTGGGAGCAGGGAAGCACGAGCCTCCCTTCCCGGGCTGCCGAAGGGAAGCACACGCAGACCGCAGAGCTGCGGAAAGGACGTTTCCTCCCCGCTTGTAGGCCTGGCGGCGAGGGGCCGCGCTCTCTGGCCCCCGGCTTCCCGCTGGATTCCGAGGCTCCACCTGCTTTCAGTCTTGGTAAAAGGCTCCTGTGCCGCGCACACGCGGAGTCTCTAAAAGGAAGGGAGGCCGCCCTGGCCCCGCAGAGCCGGTGTTTGTTCTGGAGCAGGTGCCCACCCCCTCCCGAGCGGCCCAGGAGCCCGGGGGCCCGCACAGTCAGACCGGCCTGGAGCCGCTCCGAAGGCGCCCGCCTGAGGCCGTGTACCCTGGATCCAGGAGCAGAGGCAGCGAGGGTCTGTCCCCACCCGTGGAGCCAAGAGCACGCCCGGCTCACAGTGTCACCCGCTGTGACGTCCAGTGAGCGCTGACAGCTGCGAGTCCTCCTGACGGCGCTCCTCATTCCTGGGGCCGCACCAGGGAAGTCACCTCCTGGGAGGGAAGGCGGGAAGGAAGGGGCCTGGCCCTGGCGGCCCAGTGGTGACAGCCAGGACTCCCCTCCCCACATGCACACCTGCTGCGACCCCAAGCACACAGACGCCCACGTCCTCCCCTGGGGACAATGCCCAGCGGTGGTGGCAGCAGTGACTCCCAGGAGGGTCCCATCAGGAGCAGCAGCACAGACAGAGGCTAACAGGGCCCAGGTGTCGGGGCGGGGGGACAGAGGGACGCAGGCCTAGGAGAGCACCCTGGGAGGGGCAGCTCTGGACGCGGCCGCTGCGCCAGCACCGTCAGTTTGGGTGGCCCGTTTAATTAGAATCTGTTCGGTTCGAGATTCAACAGCACTATCATGTTTATAATAGCTTGAAAACTTCTGACGGTTTTTAAGCAGGAACTAAGTGCCAGACACCGGGCTAAGGGCTTGGCAGGCGTGAACTCAGTCCTGACAGGGTCCCGGCACGTCGGTCACCCCGGTGCGGGCGCAGCAAACCTCCTGCAGCTGGGAGCTGGGAGCCCACACCTGCTGGAGGCTCAGAGGGCCAGGACCTTCCAGGAAGGCACCCAACAGGCTGCAGTTTTTTTTTTTAAATTAAGTATCGGATTCACGTGAGACTTATCTGGAAGCTGAAGAGCTCTCTTTGGGGAGACAGCAGAGGCGGCTTGGGGCTGGGCCCGTGTCACAGCCACGCCTTCTATTCTGCGTCTGTTCCCGAGCCAGGGCGCCCCACGAGGCCCCGCCTGCTTCCTGCTTCCTCTCGTGCTGTCCCACCCGTCTGCGGCCTGAGGCAGAGACAGCCTCGCACCCACAGCACTACCCGGCGGGACCTCGGGGGGGCTCACCGAAGCTTAGCCCGGGGCTCCCCTGCCCCATCTCTGTCCTCAGGCGGGGCCGATGGGCCGATGGACGTGGGTTCCTCCCCAGGGAAGCCCGCAGCTCCCTTCCTCCCGTCCCACAGGGTCCTGTGGCACCGACCAATGCCTGCTCTCCGGGTCCTCCACGGGGACAGCACCCCTCAGCCCCGGAACTGCTGCCCTGAGCGGCTGACTCTGGGTGGTGTCGCTGCCTCGCTCCGTGGGCATCGGCAGCCTGCTCCTCTGCGGTAACCAGGATGTCCCTGGTGAGAAGCTGTGACGCCAAGAGGAGGGGAGCCAGGCCCGGCCCTCATCGCCTTCCAGCCGCCCTGTCCTGGTCCTGGGTCCCCCGAGGACGCTCTGCAGCAGCGCCCAGGCCCCCAGGGAGCGGCTGGCCGTGCCAGGCAGGCAGCCCTGCAGCAGAGCACTGAGCAGAGCCTGGCGGTGGCCGGCTTGGGTTTCAGTCCCCTCCCACCCTCACCAGTGACCTTCCGCCTGCGGAAGGAGTGCGTGCCAAACCCACAGCATGACAAGTGCCAGTCCTGCAGGGCCGGCCGCGGGGTCCGCGGGGTGCTGTGTGGAGGCCGACAGGCTGCCCCTGACACCTTCTCCAAGGGACGTGGAGGGCGGGCCCAACCTGCCGTGCACATTCTCCAAATGAGGAACCTCGATCCAGGGCCAACACGCACCTGTTCTCACCCCGAGCCAAGCCGAGCACACAGGCTCGCTGCGCCAGCTCCAGCTCAGGCCTGAAGACACGTTGGGCCCAAGTCCCTGGGTGCCGCCGGTCGTGAGGGGCAGTGCAGGACGCAGGCTCCTGTCCCCGCAGTCCAGACCGCAGCCCTGCCTGTCACACCGAGCCGTCCTCCAGGACGCCTGCCTCCCAAAGCCCCACAAATGAAACACCACACGGCAGTGACAGTCCGTGAGCAGGGGCCGTCCTCCTCAGGACCCTAGGACAGCTGCACGCGAAGCACGCGCAGAGGCAGGGCGCACACGTGCAGGCCGCGCGGGTGCTGGGGTCAGAGCGCGCACCTCAGCAGCCGACTGCAGGCCCCCGAGAGCCGCCTGCCCTGGTCAGGAGCTCCCGAGCTCCCAGGAGGATGAGACCGAGTGACTGAGTGATGTATGGAAGCAACCATGACAGTGGGCCTCTTCCTCTCAATGTGTGGCTGTCATTACTGTTATTTCTACATTTGCACTGAGAAATACTAAATTTCAAAGTTCTGGGGCAAAGCAGACCCAGTTCTGATGCCCCAGAGTGCGCGTAGCTGAGGGCGGGGAGAGGACCCCGGGCCACACAGGTGACGGGTGACCGTCAGAGGTGGGACAGACACCCTGAGAAGCACCAGCAGAGCAGTGGCTGAGACGGCAGCCCACGCGCGTGGATCGTTCGGCTCCTCCAGCTCGCCCTGCAGAACCCTGGGCAGAGCACGGGACAGCCGGGCCGTGACGGGGAGCCTGGGCCGCCGAGCTGCCGACAGCTTTGGCCTTCAGCCCACAGACATCCAGGAGCCTGGGCCACCGGTGCGGCGGGAGCTGGAGGAGACCGAAGCCACAGGCGAGGAAGGCAGGTGGTGGAAATCCGTCTGTCCGGGCACGCGTTCGGGGTGGGGTCACCCCCTGCCCCGAGGCCCTGGCCGTGAGGCCGGGCACGCTGGCTCCTGCCTGTCTGGACCGAGGTGGTGAGGCATGGCGGGAGGTAGGTCCCGGGGGCAGCTCCGCTCCCAACAACCTCACAGCCCCCCTCGAGCTCACAGGGACCCTCAGGCTGTCCCTCGGTGAGGAAGGGCAGGCGCTGGAAACCCAGGAAATACTTCTGAAAAACATCTTCAGGCCTGAAAAAGGTGTCTTTTCAAAGCGGCTGGGCAACGGGTACGGGTTGGGGCTCTGTAGACTGGGGTTCCTCCACAGCTGCGTGCCTGGCTGCGAGAGAACCTGTCTGGCAGCTGCGAGCTGCTGTGGAGACAGGATGGGGAGGGGAGGGCGTGTGCAGGCAGCGGCCAGTCCGCAGTGCCTTGCCCCTCTTCCCTTTAAGGCCGATCCGGTTCTGATGCACCCCTGGGGCGCATGGTGGGCCTCTGGCCTGCATCCTGTTCTGTCCAGGCCGCCCTCTCATTGCCAAGCCCTACCCTGGAACTCCCAGAGCTGACCGGCAGCGGGAGGCAAGGGCACAGGGGTTTGGGCCCGCTGGACCCAGCAGCAGATGCGGGCAGCAAGCTGCTCCGGGGAGCCCAGTTCCACAGAGGAGCCAGCGCAAGACAGGGCCAGGGGTGTCCCCATCCCAGCTGCAGCAGCCTGTGCTGTGTGGCCTTGGGCAGGACCCCCACACCTCTGAATCTCAGTCCCCTCCACAGGGGCTCCTTGGGGCTGTGGCACGAAGTGAATAAAGTTATGCAGATAGCTCCTTAGATGGTAGCCCGTCAAATGCCACTCGCCCTGCACGGTGGCAAAGCTACCGCTCCGTCCAGACCCTCCTGCTGGATCGAGCCTCGGTGCACCCCTCACCACCCGAAAGGACACCAGGGCAGCTCGCTGTGCCTGCGACAGACTCAGCCTTTTGTCTGCCGCTCTCTTACTTTCCCTCCACTTCAGATAAGCTCGAGAAACATTTATGCAGCACAGATTGTGCACCTGGACGCTGGGACACCAATTCTGTGTCTAAATGAGCATCCACTGTGCGCCTCCGCACTGCGAGTCACCACCGACTGCATCTGCCGTCACAGCTCGCAGCAAGGTCTGTAATGTTGGTGCGTGTGCACGCGCGCGCGCGTGTGTGTGTGTGTGTGTGTGTGAGAGAGAGAGAGAGGAGATTCTCACCCCCCACCAGACTGTAAGCCCCATCAGTAGAGCCCACGTCTGTCTCTAATTGCCGTGTGGCCCCAGCACCTGGCCTGTGGCGGGCACCTGATGAAGACAGGCAGGACAGTGAAGGTGCCGCTCCCTGGAGCCCAGTGTCCAGAGCAAGTGACCAGCAGGCGAGCTGGGATTTCTGCTAAATGTTAGGGTGGATCTGCAGGAGGTGCAGAGACTGCACGGCCAGGAGACAACACCTGAGCTGAATTGTGACAAAGTTAAAGCAAAACTGGGGAAAGGGCTTCCAAGGAGGAGAGACTTACACAAGCCAGGGACCGGAGCAGGCATCCAAGATGGGGGCTTGGGAGGGCAGGAGCGAGGCCGGTTCTGGTCCAAACCCTTCTGGGACAAACCAGCTCTTTCCAGTTAAGTCACCATGTCCCACCAGGCCCTCGGGTCTCCAGATCAGACACAGGAACCCTGAGCAGGGCCTCTGGGGCCATTCAGACCTCCAGCACTCAGGCTGTACAGGGCCCTCTGCACAGCCACACCACCCGTGGACACCTTTCATGCCGCCCTCTGAAGTCCCCAAGGCAACGGGTCCAAAACAGGTCCAGACTAGGTTGACTTCCACTGCAGAGTAAGCATGGCCTTAGACCAGCCCACGGGACATTACGAAGTACAGGGCTGGGGGCTCCTCTCAGCCTCCCCCTCCTGCACAGGGTTGGACCACGCGGCCAGGCCATGTGCAGTTCTGTTTATGTGGTGGCCCCACACCCTCCTCGGGAGGCCTGCTCGCAGTGGGCTGGGAGATTCCTTAGACAATCTAATAGATTAGTTTCCAGTTTAGCATAACAGCCAGACAGAGTTCTGCAGTGAAGTCATCCAAGTCAATTAAAAGGCATTTTCCCCTGCTGCGAGTTAGAAGTCCCTTCGGTTCTTTCCAGTTTTCTGGGATGTTTCATAATAGGTTCCACCCTGGGTTAATTAATGACCCTGATCCCACTGAAACGCAAAGGCACAAACCCAGTGCAAGCACATCCAGGCTGGCGGCCGGCAGGGCTGGGAGCGCCAGGGAGCGGGGGCAGTGAGTGGAGAGCCGCCAGGCCAAGGCTGAAGGGCAGAGCTGGAGCCGCGGCGTCGAGAGGGCCTGGGGCGCAGGCAGGGAGCCCTGGTGGAGGGGTGGGAGTGGGCAGGAATGCAGAACACGGAGCAGCCAAGGCACGGGGTGGGCTGAGGCGGCAGATACCACGAGGCCGGCGGCGACGTGCTTTTAAGTGATGCCAGCTCGAGCACGTTGCAGGGGTCTGATTCCGCCTCCCACTTAAGGAAAACAGGTCCTCACCTCTCAAAAGCAAGTACAGGTACAAGTAGGAAGCTAAAATGGCTCGAGGAGCCGGGTGTGGTGCACACGCCTGCAATCCCAGCACTCAGGAGGCCGAGGCAGGAGGATCGCCGCGAGTTCAAGACCAACCTGGGCTACAAAGTGAGCTCAACATCAGCCTGAACTGCATAGTGAGACCCTGTCTCAAAAAGACAACAAACAAACAAACAAACAAACGTCTTGAGGACACCTTGGCAGCCCTTGTGCCCACACACATTCTCCAGACACTTGCGAGCACTTTCCGAACATCTTGTCCCGGCACAATATGCGACGATCAAGTGTCTTTTTGCACCCGATCCAGAGCTGCATTTCTCTGCCCCAAGTCTCACCCGACCATTTCTACACAGCCCATCTTCCAAACCACAATCGCCATGGGCATTCTAAAGTAGACATGCAGTTACATCACTCTGAGCTTTAACAGTCCTGAACACACGTCCCTGTGGCCTCTAGGACACCATCTTTGGTTCCAGCCCTCCCCCACCCCTGCTTCCTGGCCACCTTGAGGTGAGCAGCCTCTCCCTCCACATGCCCCACCACCGTGATATCCTGTCTCCCCTCAGGCTCACAGCAACAAAGCCCGTGGACCATGGACTGAGACCTCTGGAACCATGAGCCAAAACCAACGCTGCCTCCTTTTAAGTTGTTTCTCTCAGGTAGTCACAGGGATGGGAAGCTGACTAACACACATAC
>RJWM01036102.1:0-18400 GCA_004363535.1 Dasyprocta punctata | reverse complement strand
TAATTACTTTGTTTCTGCCAAACTTTCCTCAAAAGGGAAAAAAATCCATTCCTCTATGTTCAAGGAAATCTGAAATGAGCATGCAGATATTTAAGAAAATAACACATTAAGAGGAATTTCAAAATTCTTAGCTTGTTTGTGTATATGGGGGGGTACCAGTAAAACAATTTATAGATAGGTTAGCAACTGCTTATTTTTTAGGTTAGAAATTGTTTCTTTTTCTTTTCTTTCTTTTTTTTTTTTTTGTACCAAGGATCGAACTCACAACCTCATGCCTGACAGACAGGCACTTAAGCCACTGAGTTAAACTCCTGACCCTGTTTTTTTGAGAAAGGGTTGCACTATGTAGTTCAGGCTGGTCTTGCACTCACTTTGTGGCCCAAGCCGGTCTCGAACTCACAGTGCTTCTCCTACCTCAGCCTCCCGAATGCTGGGATTAGAGGCCTGCGCCACCATGCAAAATTGTTTCTTTCTTTAGTGTGTGCCTCTCTCCTGTGTTTCATGTATTTCTTTTGCCACTAATACAAAACAAAGGAAATGAATAAAAATCAACAATTCTGCACTCCCAAATGTCACCTGCCCAAATACCCTTCCCAAGGTATTCTATCATTTTTTTTAGTTTTGCTTCACCTTGGCCAAGCAAACTTTAAAAGATTCAGAGATTAGGGTCCTTGGAGAAGCCAAGCTCTGTCAAACAAAATATGCAGGAAGACTTTAATAAAGTAGCAGGGATACTCTGGAGTACTATGTGTCTTAGAATCTTCAAGGTGAAGAGCTATAGTTCTTTCTATTTCCTATCCTGAGTCTATACACATGAACATGGAAACCTGGGCAATACACCCGGCAAAAGACACTATCAAAAGTACATAGCTAGTATCATCTCCAATAACAACAGTCACTAAAAAGGGATGCTGTTTTCTTTTTTTAATTTTTTTTTCGATAATATGTAAGATTGGTTAATTTTCTTGCACCACTACAAAGGCAGTTCTCCCTTTTTCTGAACATCATTTTCCTGGCTTTGAGAACGAGCTAAATTCTTCTCCTCTTCATCAAACTCCTCACGGCACTTTTCAGCTCTGTGTTTCTCACCGTGTAAACTGTAGGATTCAACACGGGAGTGAGGATTGAGAAGAACACAGTCACTAACTTGTCCCCTGGGTAGGTAGCCACAGGACCCATGTAAGTGAATATGAAAGGTTCAAAAAAGAGGAGGAAGACGGTGAAGCGAGAGCCACAGGTGGAGAGGGCTCTGTGCCGCCCTTCAGAGCCGTGGGATTTCCGGGAGCTCAGGATGACTGCCTAAGAGACAAGCAGCATGGACAGAAGGAGCAAGCACATGGCTCTGCTATTGGCTGCCACCACCATTCCTAGTCTGTAGGTGTCGCTGCAGGCCAGTTTCATAATGGAAAGAGGTCACACATGAAGTAGTCAATGACATTGGGACCACAGAAGGGCAGGTGGACCATGAAAAGAATTTCTCAGTGGCATGAAGGATCCTTCCCATCCAGGCTATCACCACCAAGAGGTAACAGAATACCTGCCACGTGATGGTCATATAGTGCAGGGGCCTGCAGATGGCCACGTAGTGGTCTTAGACCATGACAATGAAGAGGATGACCTCCAAGTCCCCCAGGAAGTGCTCCCCAAAGAGCTGCGTCAGGCAGCCACCCAAAGAGATGGTCCTCCTTTTTTAGAGCAGGTAGATGAGAATTTTTGGGGTGGTGACAGAGGTGTAGGAGGCATCTATAAGGGACAAGTAAGTGAGAAAGAAGAACATAGGAGCAGACAGGGTGGGGCTGAGGGAGATGATGATGACAAGAAGCAAATAGGCCAGCACAGCAAATAAGAAAATGAACAAAAAGACAAGGAAGAGTATTTTCTGCAAGTGTGGATTCTGTGTGAGTCCTAAGAGAATCAATTCAGTCACATTATTGGGAGGTGTGGGGTGATCCATTTGGAAAGGAACCACTTCTTGAGTACTGAATTACCTCCCAAAAGATAAAGATACAAAGTTAATCACATAGGGCCATTGCCTGAATGTCATAGCCCGGAGATAGGGTGGTCATTATCTCAGTCGTGAAGAGCATGACTTTGGCCTCCCTCAGCCTGCTAGTGCTTCAGTTGTTTTTTTCCAATTCCCCCATGATGTTATCTTCTTCAGATACCTAATACTCTGTGTCACCTATAAGACACTCATAAAGCATCAGTTATTGGGTAATTTAACAAGAAGACGTGAGACTGTGTACATGAGCTCTGAATTCTCCATTTCCAACACCTTGGGACTTACCTCATGAGTCTGATCCTTCTTCTGTGTCTGTGAGCTTACAGATTACAGCCATGAGATATACTCTGTAAACTGTAAAGCATGGCGCAGAGGTAAAGCTTCTTCCATCTATTAGAACTTGCAGTTGAACACACGACTTTATTTTTTAAACTAATACAATCAATATCTATCTTGCAAGGAAATCTAAGCAAGCAGTTGAAGAAAATGTGTAAATTGTTGGGGACACACCTTCCCTGGAGCCTGCGGTTCGATACTCGTGACTGTTTCCTCAGTGTGCCTAGCACAGTGTCTGGTATCATGTCTTCCATGTGTGGCACCTGTAAGATGATAAATAAATCCTGGATAAATCCCCACATGTCCTATGTCTTCGTGAGTGCACTCACCTCCCTAACCATAAATCAAGGAGCTCAAGTACTCCCATCTTCTCACTCTTTTTGGCCACACTATGTATTTACTTTATGACAAATGTAAATGAGCGTTCATCATTCTTGGATAAAGAATTTGGCATTATTCATAGAAGATGAAGAAATTATTCTAATTTAGGGACATATATATTACCAAGACATGCAAAGAGAACACATAAGTGTAACAGAAAATATTCTGTTAAAAATGTTTCCTTTCTTTTCAGAAGTACATGGACAAATGGCTTTCATTTTTACCTAGTTCGCATGTACACGTGTGAAAAGAAATTACAGAAAATTCATTGCATTCCGTTTTCCTAAGGACAACTCCCAACAAGATGTGAAAAGAGAACAGAGTACATAATGTAAGAATAAGACATAGAAAGAAATTTAAAGTGATCAAAGTAATTTTGCCTCTTTGACTTCACAGTACTCTTCCTAGACATATATCCTAAAGGAAAATATTTTTAAAACAATATTATTATGCAAGATTATGTTCAATGAGATTATTTAATAGCTGAGAAAAATTATAAACTGTACACAATGTCCAAAATTAGGAAATAAATTATATAAAAATAGATTTTTGTATATAATAGTACACATGCAAATTTAACAAAGTTATTTTCAAAATTTATGATATCATAGAAAATTCTTTTGTCATGATATCAAATGGGAAGATTTTGGAATTCAAAATTTTAATATGGAGTATGATTTTAGTTTAACTATATTTCAATAGTTAACAAAAGACTTCAAAATACTTTTACTTCTGAATTTGTGTAATTACAGTTTATTCTGCAATTCACAGAGCTCAACATGCTGAAGAAAGACTGAAGCCTACGTCAGTAGCAAGGAAGGGTGATTATATGATTTTTCTGGTTCATTTAATCATGAGTTTTTATCCTTATGACTTCCTTTAAAAATATCTTATTTAAGGAATAAGCACATAGCTCTGTCTCACAGCAACTGTTTGGTAAGCATGAAGCCCAGATTAAAATTCCCAGTACCTAAAAAGTAAGTGAATCAATGACTGAATAAATAAATAAATAAATAAATAAATATTTCACCTATCAATCTCTCTGACATAGCTCCAGGGTCCTGGGAAGCTGTTAGTTTGTGGAAAAAACAAATGAAACTTATAAGATTAAAAACGTCAAGCAGCTTGGTTTCGGTTAGCCATGGCGGATTTATAAATGGTACCACTGGAGAATTCTTTCCCTGGAGCCTCACCACTGCCATATAACCTGTTCGTAGGAAAATTCTGAACTTTCTTAGCTGTGGCTAATTAGACCTCTGGGTATTTCATTGGCAGTCACTGTCACAGCCCAATTACTTCATCTTACTCAACTGAACATTAGTTAGGAACTTTGATGGCTTCATCTCTAATCGTAAATTTTTCCTTAAATTCACACAAAGACAAACCACTGTGTGGAGAGAAAGCCCAACAGTCCTCTGCTAATGAATTTAACTATTTAATAGCAAAGGCACTTAGTTTATTAGTGGATTTAGGATATTTGACTTTATATAAGTTAAACATTTAGGTAAGTTACTGACTTTTTGAAGTTTTATGGCATTTTGTTTTCTTATCAACCTTGCCCAAACTGGTAAACACTTTTTTAAATACTGTTTGGGGAGTATATATTAAGTGGTAATTATTGTACATATTATAAGAGCAACACTTCATACCAGGACTAGTTTACAGTACTTCTTCAAAGTAGTCTTTCTAGAGGGAAGGGAAAAGGAAAAGATGTAAATCTACATATATGTATATGTAAGATAACTAAAACGAGCATACTGCTGAATGTATTAGTTATTGAGAAAGAACTGTTAATACTTATATGATTAGATCAATTTTACATGTCTATATCTGCTAATGTAAACAACCATTTTGAAGATAACTATACACAATATTGCAACCATTGTCAAGTTTCTATCATCCTGTTTTATAAACCTGTAATGTTACTGTTGTGCATTTACTCTAGTTGTTTGTTTGTCTCTTTTGCTTTTTGTCTTTCTTATATGTGTCTTTTTTTCTTCTCTTAAATAAAAAAGTAGTCTTTCTCACAACAAATGCTGAAACTAGATTAGCAGAATGATGATTAAAGTAGCTACATTCTTCATCTTTATATCTATAAGATATATTTTTCAGTGATTCAAATATAATCTAACAATATTCCTATGAAATGGAAAAACAGGCATCAACATTACCTATTACCTTTTTTTAACAGGAAAAACCAAGTCATTGAATCAGAACATCTACTAATATAGACTAAAAGCGAAATCTCCTGAGTCCTGGGCCATAGTCTGCATGCTTAGATAACTGTGTGCTAACTAATGTTTCAAGACCTGTTTATGCTCTCACCAAATGTGAAGTACAATGGAATTGTCTACTAAAAGAAATACATACCAATATTTGAAATGATTTTTAAAAGCATACTGAATTCAATTAAATTTAGGAATATTCCTAAATCTAACAGATTCATTCACTCACATTTAAATACATTTTCTAATGTAAAAAAAATTAATACATAATTCTGAGTTGGTTTTAGAGCATACAGGCATTTGGAGCAGTACGGTAGAAAACAGAAGCTGATACTGGGTGATAATCTGTTTCATTTAGTTTTTTTTTTGTTTGTTTGGTTGGTTTCTTTTGTACCAGGGATCGAACTCACAACCTCCAGCCTGCCAGGCAGGCACTTAAGTCACTGAGCTAAATCCCCAGCCCATCTGCTTCATTTAGAAACTTGAACATTGTAGTGCTATGAAAAACCATTGTCTTTCATCTTAGTTACTTTTCTTATTGGTGAAACAAAATACCCAACACACAAAGTTAAAAGAGGAGAGGTTTAGTTTGGCTCCCAGATTGTAGAGCTTCAGTCCATTGTCAGCCAGCTCAAGACAGGGTGCTATGGCAGAGGAGAAACAGTTCATAGCAGGGCAGGAAGGAGACAGGAAGCAGCAGCAGAAATCCTGGCTGCTTTCTGTCCCTTTCTATTCCTTGCAGGCTAGAAGCATATTGATTGAGGCCACCCATACCCAGGGTAAGGCTTCAATTATCCACACCCTTAATCTCAGCCTCACACCCTAATCTACATTAACACACCCTAATCCAGCCACCTTCAAAACTCCCCGCCTCTAAGCACATGAGGCTTTTGGGAGACATCTAGATACAACCATAACATCTTTCAACTCTAGAATGAAAGCAGAGAGTTCAACTGGAGGATGAACATGTGCTTTAACATGCATCATGCCTAACCCAGTAACAGATTAAATTCACCCATTGTGGTTTTTACCCGCTCATCCTACCTCTACTAATATAATTTGAATGATAAGTATAGAATGTTTTTGAGTTCCCGCACCTATCTAGTTGAGCTCTCCATAATTTCGATTAACATAACCTGGAGAAACAGAAAGGCAGTTCCAAAATACTTTGAGTTGTCCATTAAGGAAAGTTTTCAAAAAAAGAATTTTGAAACTATAATGGAAAGTCTGTTTTCAGAATACATTAAGAGAAGTGTGGAAAACCTCTAGAAAGACGGAAATGCATATTTCAAAGTGAAAAGGTAAATGAGATCCAAAGATGGAGAAGTTAACTATGAATTGATCATATCTGGCAAAAAACCAGTGGAAGTATTAATACCATGTTTGATAGGTTCATGACCAAAACATCAAACAGAAAATCATGGTTACTTCCCAAAGTGACCTTATGGACAGTGCCATGCCCTTTAGTTAGCCAAGGAACACCTCTCAAGGCAAGAAAACTCTGAAACACAGAGCTCATTTTGTTTTAATCCATTTCAAACATATTTTCATTCCAGGGAGACATCTCCTAAGTCATTCAAAAAGTGAAACTTTTAAAGCTGTGTTTTATTGCTGATTTACTACAGATAATTTTCCAAATCCCTTCCAATTTGACATATTCTAAATGAAATAGAATCAAATAAAACAATATTTAAGGTAGCAAAAATATTGTGTTTCAAGTTAGAAGGGGCTTAAGAGAAGGAAGTGGAGTAGAGAGAAGGAAAGGATGCAAAAAGAATTAAAATTATGTAAATGCACCAAGTTGCCATGATACATGTAATCATTAAGTACTGAGGACATGTACAAATAGAAAAAAAATACAAAAAGAAAAAAAAAAGCAGGATCGCAGAACTGTCTGTACACCTTCTAAATTACCTAGGTAAACTGCTTCTAGAAATACGATGAGCTATTTAAGTACCTGGAATGAGCTCCTGTTCTGCTCATCGGGAAACCGATGATCCCTTATCTCATCGTGATTCTATAATTATAATATGTCTGCTAAATATGGTGACATCACAGGGCTCATTCACTTCTTCACTAAAGCATATGGCAGTTGTCAAGCGAGAGGTTGGATCTTTCTGCATGTTATAATTATATTGTGGAAATTCACTATGTCTTCTTAAAGATACAAAAGTTATCTACCAGAAAGATTTGTAATTAAGCTGAGTTTTGTAGCTGAGAAATAATTTTTTTTCTTCAGATACAGAGTGATTTCTCTATACCATACAAACCGTCTCCTTTTCCTTTATCTCTGATTTTCTTTTTAAATTTTCTCAGTCCATGTTTGCAGTACATGATGATTACATTCACTGTAGGGAACTGGTACTTTTAAACAGTGTCTCTCAATTCTTATTTCCTCTACCACTCTAAGGCTTTTCTTTCTTTTTTTTTTTTATCCTGCACCAGATTCATTCATATATTTATCTTATAAGTCCATAAAAGTTACTTATGATACATACAGATTAACAACCAGACTAATAGGCCAAAATAACATTAAAAACTCAAGACAAGTGTAGTGAATAAAGGTACACTTTAATAAACATTGTCCATGATGATTTATGGTAACTTTTTTCTCCCTTTTTTTCTACTATTTGCCTTTCATTTTGAACTTTATTTATATTGACTTCCTCATATGAGAGAAACCATGCAATATTTAAGTTTGTACATCTGATTTTTTTTCGCTTACTATTATGGTCTCAAGGTGCATCTATTTTACTACAAATGAGTCAAGCTAATCCGTATTGATGACAGAGTAGTGTACCCTTGAATATACATATCACATTTTGTTTATTCACTCTTCTGTTGATGGACAAATAGCCTGCTTCCAAGACTTAGCTATTATGAATTATGCTGCGATAATCATGGATGAGCATACACCACTATGGTATGAGTAGTTTAACTCTTTGGGGAACATTCCTGGAAGGGGAATATCTAGGTCAAATGGAATTTCTATTTTTGGCTTTTGATAAATCTCCATACTGATTGCCAAAGTGATTGTATCAGTTTACACTGCCATCAGCAATGAAGAAGTGTTCCTTTTTTCCAACATCCTCACCAGCATTTGTTATTGATGATAGCCATTCTTTCTGGAGTGAGATGGAATTTCAGTGTTGCTTTAATTTGCATTTATTGAATGACCAACTATATGGAACATCTTTTAAGCATTTTTAGTTTGTTTACACTTCTTAATCTGATGTGTATAATCACTTCAGGTACTCCTTTTTAAATAAAGTCCTTAAGCCGGGCATGGTGGCGCATGCCTTTAATCCCAGCACTCAAGAGGCTGAGGTAGGAGGAGCGTTGTGAGTTCGAGGCCGGCTTGGGCTACAACGTGAGCACAAGGCCGGCCTGAGCTACACAGTGCGAACCTGCCTCAAAAATCCAGGGCCGGTAGTTTGGCTCAGTGCCTTAAGCGCCTGTCTGACAGGTGTGAGGTTGTGAGTTCGATCCCTGGTGCCGCAAAAAAAATAAAATAAATAAATAAATAAATAAGACCTTAAATTTGGGGACCTAATATTTTTGAATTATGTATATATTCTAGAAAATTGTTCTTTTTCAGAGGAGTAGTTGGTAAATGTTTTTCCCCAATCTACAGGTTTCCTCAGTTGGTGGTTTCTTTTGATGTGCAGAAGTTATAATCTGATATGATTCTATTTGCTAATTATTGGTATTATTTTTGTGTAACCAGAGTTCTGTTCAGAAGGTCTTCGCTACAACGCCTTTAAATCTTTTACCTATTTTGACTTGCAACATATTTTTATCTGTTACAATATTGAAATACTTTATCCATTTTTATTTTAGTTTAGTACATGGTAAGAAATGTGCATTTAGGTTCAATCTTTAGTATGAAAATACTCAGTTTATAAAATGAAATTTGTTGAAGAGCCTATCTTTCCTCCAGCAAAAGAATTTGACTTCTTTGTCAAACATAACATAGATGAGAGTGCCCGGGGTTGTTTTGCTACCTGTATCAGTTCCACTGATCCACAAATCTGTTTGCTTTTTGTTGTTGTTGTTGTTTTTTTTTCCAAACCATTCTATTTCTATCATTTTGGCTTTGTAGTGAACCTTGAAGTCAGGAATCATGATGCCACTGCCTTTACTTTGTAGCTTAGAATTGCTTTGACTCTTCAGGCTCCATATGGATTTTAATACTACTCTCTGTAGTTCTGTGGGGAAATGGTATTAGTATTTTGACTGAGATTGTGTTAAATCTGTATTGGAAATTTGGCCATTTTGACTATGCTGTTGCTGCCTATCCAGGAACAGTGGATATTTTTCCCTTTTTTAATTTCCATTTTAATCTCCTTTTATCAGAGAGATACAGATTTCAGGACAGAGGTCTTTCACTTCCTTGGTTAGTTGAATACCTAAGTATTTAATTTTTGTTGATGCTATTGCAAAAAGTGTTTTTCCCCCGTTTCTCCTTGTGAGTTTGTTATTGGTGTACAGGAATTCTGTCCATTATTGAGGGTTGATTTTGTACCCTGCCACACTACTGAAGTTAGTTTACTTTTTTCTTTTTCTTTTTCTTTTCATTACTTCTTTTTTGCAATTTTAATGAAAAGTTCATTTTGGCTCAAATTTGAGGAGATCCTCTGTTGGGAACTGTATCTGATAATGGCCTTTTTTCTGGTAAAGTCCCAAGAGAAAGCAAGGTTTCACACACTAAAGAAGGTATGTGATTGTGTCTGTGTGTGCCCAAAGCAATTTTCAATGAAGAATCTAGATTTCTACAACTAAGAATGCTAGAAGTATCAATATTTATTATTGTGGTGATTATTTGCAGTTGTAAATAATTTTTCTTGTGAATATTTATACACATATTTTTAAAAATTGCATTTTTCATGAAAGATTTTTAGTTTAATAAATTGGCAATTATTAATACATTAATCAAAAATATTTTATAAATCAAAACATAGTCAAATACTAATCCCAAACAATTTTATGTAACAAAAATATCAATGGATGCATAATGAGAATAGTATTTTTGTTTATTGTTTTTGTACATATTTTGTGATTTAGTCATTTGACTTTTCCCAAATCACTTTTTATTCTGTACAATCAGAACAGTAGATTTTAGTGTTGTGAAGTGGTTGTGGTTTTGTGGCGAAAATAAAATTTCACAGAGGTTTAAATTAAGTTCTAAAATAACTGGACTACTTTTATTCAACAGAACAAAAAGTTCAATATAAATTTAAAATCAGAGATATTGAGTGAGTGTTGAGATCATCGATAATTTTCTTTTTTCTTGTTTGCACCCCATGCTTAGATGCCAGGAGGCAGTGCAGATTGCTGAGTACCTGCTACTTGTAAATGAAGGCATATTGTATGAGTCTCCAATCTGAAAAAAAGAAAATCAAATTACTACAAAAAAGAAACACTCTGACCTAAAAGTCATCTTTCTATAAAATAAAAAATGTAGTGCTTGATGCTATTGATTGAAAGACTATCAAATTTGACTCTAAAATACAAACCTGACACTAACTTGTCTCTGACATTGGGCTGTTTATTTAACATGTTTGAACTTTATTTTTCCTTCATTTACCCACAGGAATGACCATAATAATACCTACCTTGGAAAAGTGTTTGTCAAGTTAAATAAGAGTTCTAAAAGAAGATTTAAAATACAATAATTTTCACTTCTCTATGGTTCCAAGGTCAGTCATGGTCCAGAATTGCTCAATGGAAATATACACATGGTTTAGTGATATCCACAATCTCAATGATATTTATACATTGAGCGATCTGAGAACATAGGGCCTATGGATAAGGAGGACAACTGTGATGAAATATAAAATTGTAAAGATCATGAAACAAATAATATTTTCATGAGATTATTTACTATCTAAAATTGTGTTCCTCTTTAGTAACATTCTTATGGTATTTTTTACCTCTGCATTCGTTGATGTGTAGATGATAGGGTTTAATATGTGAGTGACCAGAGTACAAAATACTGCCACTACTTTATCCATTAAAAAGGAGGTTGCTGGTCACAGATAAATAAAAATACAGGACCCAAAGTACAAGATGACCACTGTGATGTGGGAGCCACAGGTGCAGAGGACCTTTTTCCTTCCTGTGGAGCTGTGAGTCCTCCAAGAGCACAGGATGGTCACATAGGATAGCAGCAACATGACTAAGGTGATGATAGCCATTCCCCCACCATTAGCAAAAACCAAGAGAGCAAGAAGGAAAGTGTCAGTGCAGTCAAGCTGTATCGGGGGCGATGTCACACATGAAGTGATCCATATTGTTGGAGCCACAGAATGGGAGGGCCACAGAATGGGAGCCACAACGTGACTAGAATCTGCCCAAAGGAGTGGAGAAAGCACACTGTCTAACACACCCCCACTGGGATGCAGCACACTTTGTAGTTCATCACGATCATGTAGTGCAGAGGTCTACAGATGGCCACATAACGGTCATAGACCATGACCACAAGGAGAACAGCCTTTGAACCTCCTAAGAAATGTTCAAGAAAAAGTTGTGTCATACAAACATTGAGTGAGATAATTTTTGTATCATAAAGTAAATCAGCTAGCATTTTAGGGATTATGCAAGAGGAATAAAATGTGTCTATCAAAAATAAAAATGCCAGGAGAAAATACACTGGGGAATCTAAAGTCTGACTGCAGATTATAGTAATGATAATGAGTAGGTTTCCTGCGTTGGCGATGAAGTAGGTGATAAATAACATAAAAATAAAAATAATTTTTACATCTCAGAATTCTTTGTCAGACCTATTAGAATGAACTCAGTCACATTCATTTTGTTTTCTTCCATTTCAGTGCTAATGCTGAATTCAGAGGTGACTGATGAATCTGCAAAAATAAAATCCTTCATAGCTTATGTGATGAGTCAACATATTTTGGATTATCTGGCAAGTCAAAATAATTTAATAAAATAAGATATTTTCTTTCATGGTATTTCAGAAAAGAAACACACTATGTTTTCTATTTTATAAAAGAGATTAAATCAGCCCTTTGCAGTTGTTTTTACAAGACAGCTGAAACCCCCTTTACACCACAATTGACAAGCTTCACTCACATATTTTGTTGAAGTGTAAAGTCTAATCCACCCTGTCTTCTACTTAGTAAAACTTAAGCAAGTATCAATAAGAAACTTCCCTGTGGGAGGGGAGATAAAGGGAAAGAAAAAAAGTAATCAGGAGGCTCTACATACCCTTACCAACTTTCCACAGGAATGGAAACACTATGAACTGCAAACATCTGCTAATTTGAAAAAAATAGAGTTTGGTTCAGAATTGTCTGCTTAATATTCTGGAAATATTACTTAAATGCATACCTATGCTGGGACACTCTTTAGTTCCTCTGTTATCTTTTCTTTTTCTAACTAACTGTGAAACAGAGTTCCAAGGGGTCAGGTTATAGCTCAGAAGCACAAGGCAAGTGTGAAGTCATGAGTTCAGTTCCTGCACAAACAAACAAGCCAATAAACACACTGGTCCTGGAAAGATGAAGTCCAGAACATTGTACAAAAATATGCTGTATGATAAAATAATTGGCTTTTGAGAATAACACAAAAATGTAGTAAGTGAGGAGGGTGGGTTGTCTATCTCATTCACAGTTTTTGACAGTTTTGTTTTACTTGTAATGTGCAAAATTTATACTGCTATCACACCTGTGTTATTTACAGCACTGCCAAGGTAAAAATGACCTGATGTGCATGAGCTACTGAGTGGATAAACATGTTATGGTATATTCCATACATAAAATGCTGTTCAGCCTTACATAGGAATGAAATTCTGTATTGGCTACAGCATGGATAAACCTCAGATACATCCAGGTTATTAAATAAGCCATATGCAAAGGGACAGATATTTAATGACCTTACTTTTCTAAGGTATCTAGAACACCCATATTCAGAAAAAAATAAAGTATACAATATATGTTACCAGATTCTGGGAACGGGAAAGAGTGGGAGTAAATATTTAAAGGGTAAAAAATTTCTGTGTGGTATGAAGTATTACATATATCTTACCACAATTATAAACAAGAGATAAGCTGCCTATGCAGAATCAAAACATTTTAACGCAGCATACCTAAAATAATATGTAATAATATACATAAAATAATTACTAGAGTCTCTAAATTCCATAACCACAATGTAAATTTTTAAAAGACAGTATGTGTCATGTTATGTTGCTATTTTTATCATGTGCTTTCTCTTTTTTTATGTATTTAAACACCTTTATTATAAATTTTGGGGGAAATTGTTGTCATTACTTTTTTATTATAAAGAGGATAAAACAGAATAAAACCAATCAAAACAAACCAGTGGAAGACATACAGGACTTCAAAACATTATGAAATCAGCAATAGTTACCATAATGCCTTTTGATGTCTTCAAATAGCTGCAGATAACTTCTGACATAGCAAAAATTGAACAGAACACAATAGAATAGAAACAATAAAAACAAATCAATGAATGCAATAAAGTATTTCAAAACAAGCCAATAGCAAATCCAATATTGCTACCAAAATATATCTTGCTATCGTTGGAATAGCTTCTCCTGCCATCGGATTTAACATAATCAAGCAAAACAAAAAAGAATAAAACCCAACCCAACAAAACAATGGAAATGATGTAGGACCTCAAAACAGGACCATAAGGAATCAACAATGGTTACAACGCTCAGGAGATCCTGCCTACATGCCATATTGTATAACAATATCCTCTGAACCTAAGATCAGACTACTGGCCCTAGACCTGCAATATAAGTGAAACACTAAAGCACCACAGACATCCAATTATACTTCATCTTGATAGCTAACATCACAGCCTGCTTTTCTCCAGATAAACCGATCACTTACGGCGGGTAGGGAGACACGGGGGTTGGGACTTCTTGTTTGTCAGCCTGCATGCTGGAAGGGGCTGGGGTCTGGCTGTTCCTAGTCCTGTGGTGGCTTGTGCATGGTGCTGGTTCCCAAACTGGTCTTGTTTGCTGGTGTGGCCATTGTTCTCTCTCCCACCAGTCTATGAATGGTTTTGATTCATAGGGAGAGGCTTGGCTCTAACTCTGCCATTACTTTCTAATAATATTTTACAAAGTAGATAAAATGCATGAACTGTCTTGTCCTTGCTTCGGTCATAAGGAAGAATTGATAGCAAGTGCTACAGAAAAATTGGTTCTTCCTTTTTCTATCTTTGGTAAAAATGGATATACCAAGAAAATTTTCCTTGGCTCAAAACTGTTCTATGAACTGAATTTCTTTTGTTCTGCTTTTTGTTTGTGTTTTTTGTTTGTTTGTTTTCTGCTGTGAATAGATCTCAGGATGTCACACTTGTGAGGCAGGTGCCTCACCACTGACCTATATCCCCAGCCCTTCACTTGGTTTTATATTTTCCTTTTAAAACTTTGTAAAATATACTCATAACAAGAAAGATACATAAGCAAGAGATATAATATATAAAGTGATATGAAGCAATGTTTTGTGAAGTTGCCTATCACCTGCAAATACATAAAATTAAACTTAATCATGAATTTGAGAAAAGAAGCCTAACAGTTTCTCTTTCAAATATTTTTGGTGCTCAAATGTGGCTAGAAGGGTTATGTCACTGACTCTACTGTCAGTCAGTTCCTCCCCAGTGTGGGACCAGTTGATGTCAGAACAGAATTCTGACAACAAAATACAAACAAAAAATGTACCTATAGGATGACTGGTAAGTGATGCCTTTGGAAAGAATCTCAGAAAGACAAGAGGAGATACAAGAAATGCATGAGAGCTATCAAAATCAAGATGTAAGCACTTCTGTCAGCCCAAAAATTAAAAACCAAGAGCTTTTGATCAATGGGATCTTATACATGAATGTCTGCATAGAACTGTAGCAAAGAACTGCAAAAACCAAAAATTTGTCCTGAGTCAACTTTAATTTGATTTTCCAGAACTGCCATTGAAATTAAAGATCTAGAGGTGTTCACACTGAATACAATGATACTGACCCAGCATGAAATAAAGCTGTTACGGTTTATACATTGTGTCAACTTGAGAAGCCTAGCAGCTTAATTAAGTAAGGCAGCACCTCTACATCCTGGGGTGTAGAGTACAAGCAGTTACCTGTTAGTTGTGTCAAAATGAGAAGGTCAGAAGTTTAGCTGAGAGACTCAGCAGGGAGCCAGGGGTCTTACTTGGTAAACATCCTCATCCTGTGCAAAGGAAGGCAAGGAGATTTGTGGATGCTACACCCACCCTTGGGGGGGTGGGTCCTGTGTACTATATAAAGGAGGAGAAGAAGCTTGCTCTTGCCCACCTTTTTACTCTGGCTGCTTTTGCTTGGGGGCTGCCTTGAAGTGTTGTCCCTGTGCCATGCCACCCTGCCTTGGAGCCAGCTAATTGTGGACTGAAACCTCCAAAAACTGTAAGCTAAATAAACCTTTCCTTCCCTAGTTTGTGTGTCAGCTGTTTTGTCTCAGCAACGAGTGCAAAGTAACCAAGACAGAATTTGGTACCAGAGGAGTGGGGTCGTTGCTGTGACTAACCTGACCATGTAGTTCAAGAGCCCTTTGAAATGGCTTGTGGGAAGAGTTTGGAAAGGTTTGGAGACGTCGCCTGAATGCATAGAGCTGGAACAGCTTAGGCTGTTCTGTAGAGGAGATTCTGGTCAGAGGTCAGGAAACCAGAAGGTTGAAAGAAAGACTGCTGGTAAAGACCAGACTCAGGAGGTTTCTGCTGGGAAAAAGGATTGCATTGGTTGTTGGACTCCACATGATGTGTGCTACGGCTTGGCAGAAAGTTTGTCTACATTTTGCTTGTGTCCAGAGACTTTGCCTGAGACTAAGATTAAGGACACTGGATTAATTAATCTGGCAGAAGAAATTTTGAGGCAACCTAATGTTGAAATGGTGGCATGGCTATTGTTGGGGGCTTTTAGCCAGATTTATGTTGGAGATCAAAAGTAAAGAGCCCAGCAGGATAATTTAAAATGTGAGTTTGGCCAGAAAGCTGTGGACTGTAAAGAAAGGGCTAAGGTCTCCATTGCTGAGAAGGAACAAAATAAAAAAGATGGCCTGGGGGCATCCCAGCAAGCAGCAGGCCTCCAGCCTTTGCAGCCTCAAAACTGCAAAAGTGAAAGACTTTGCTTGGAGGAGAAAGCCTCAGAGCATCATATTCCAGAATGGCGGCTGCCGCACCAGGTTCCAGAATGGAGACAGCATAGAGAATCTGTCCCTCAGAATCAGGTTCAGGGTGCTCAGCAATCCAGGCACTTGATCCCTATAGTCAAGAGAGAGGAGAGCCTGGCTACTGCTCCAAATGGCAGCAGACCTTGGCATCATCCACGTCGTGCAAGGGTTCTGAGGCTAAAAAGGCTTCCACCTCGATTTCAAAAAGCCTGGGAGGCCAGGCAGTGTGCCCCTGACAGGGCAGAATGGGAAGCTATGAATGTGAAGCCAAAAGTGCAGTGGAGACCTCAGAAGTTTGGAAAAGCCAGGAGCATGGATCATCTAAGGAAACCTGCAATGAGGGAGCAAAGCCAGCCCAAGAGAGAAGCTGTGGGAGCTAAAACCACCAGAAGTGCCATGGGGGCAGAACCACACAAGCCCTTTGGAGCTCACAATTTGCCACAGATTGTCTCAAATGGTCCACACGGAACTACAGGCCTTAATGTTTGCCCTGTTGGATTTTGATCTTGCTTTGGTTCCAGGGCTTTGTATTGCCCTGTTTGTAACTTTTGGAATGGTAATGTTTATCTTGTGCCTTTGTGTGTTGGATGTATTTAACCTTGTTTTCATTTGTACAGGGGGTTACAGTTAAGAGTTAGCCATAGACCTTGGAGATTTGGGACTTGAACTTTTCAGCAATGCTGAAACTGTTAGGACTTTGGCAACTCTTGCAGATGGACTAAATGCCTTTTGCATAAAGGGATGTGCATGAGTTTTTGGGGGTCCAAGAAAAAATGTTGTTTTGAATGTAATATAGTGTGATAGACTTAATGCTGGTTCTTAAGGATTGTTAAGATGTGTTAAAATATTGTCAAGTTGCAAAATGTTAAGAATAAGCATGCCTTGTATCTGGAGACTGACTTAAAGAAATATGTCTGGTTGCCAAGTTGACAGGGGGTGGATTGTTACAGTTTATACATTGTGTCAACTTGAGAAGCCTAGCAGCTTAATTAAGTAAGGCAGCAGCTCTACATCCTGGGGTTTAGAGTACAAGATGTTACCTGTTATTTGTGTCAAATTAAGAAGGTCTGAAGTTTAGCTGAGAGACTCAGCAGGGAGCCAGGGGTCTTACTTTGTAAACATCCTCATCCTGTGCAAAGGAAGGCAAGGAGATTTGTGGTTGCTACATCCACCCTGGGTGGGGGAGGTCCTGTGTACTATATAAAGGAGGAGAAGAGGCTTGCTCTGCCTCTTTTACTTTGGGTGCTTTTGCTTGGCTGCTGCCTTGAAGTATTGTTCCTGTGTCATGCCACCCTGCCTTGGAGCCAGCTGATTGTGGACTGAAACCTCCAAAAACTGTAAGCTAAATAAACCTTTCCTTCCCTAATTTTGGGTGTCAGGTGTTTTGTCTCAGCGAGTAAAAAGTAACCAAGACAAAAGCCAAGGATATAAGATAGTCTAGAAAACAATTACTAAGTGGATTGTTGTATATACAGTGAGTTTTGATGTTTATTATTCTTCAGTGACACAACTGGTGGCAGCAAAAATAAATGTTGAGCTGGAAAAAAAACTCATTTCTCATAGTCAAAGTTAAATGCTTTCTCTATGGACTTTGACTTAGATCTACCTTATTTTGATGATATTAACTACTGTTCTATGTCTCCCAAGTGGATTGAAAATTAATGAGTATAACTAAGCCTCTGCTGAGTATGGTGTTTGATAGCCTGGAGTGGCTTAGTATCACAACGATGGAACTAACAGAGTCAGAAGTCTCTTTTTCAAAAGAATGGCAGCAGCATCGCATGACCCTCTGAAAATATGAGATGAAACCCCACAAGTCAATGGAATTTTTCCATCTTACTTAAGGACACTATCTACCTGGAGTGGCAATGCTGATCAGCATGTGAGGGGATGGTTATGAACTTGCAGCACTAATGGATGCCAAGCTTATTTCATTATTAAACTAGCTCATGCACTTGGGGGAGACCTCATATTGAAGCAGAAATCCTGACTTAACTGCAGTCATTTTGCTAAAAAAGCTGCAGTCATTCTGTTCTCTGCCACTGAACTCAAATAAATCATATGATTTGTCGTTCAAGTAAAACTACTATGAATGTGTTAAAAACAACTTTGTTACATACAAATATGTTCACTGCACAAGATATCCATCATACTGTAATCTTCTGCTAGAAACTTGCCTCATACTTGTAACTTGCTTGCCAACTTATAAAAATACAGACTTTCTGTAAACCTCACCTCAGACTCTGGGCATTACTCCTCTGGGGTCTGCTA
>RJWM01036101.1:0-17860 GCA_004363535.1 Dasyprocta punctata | reverse complement strand
ATTCTCCTACGCTGATGCTCACATAGTCAGTCTCACACACATCCTCTCACCCCAGCCTCATCTCTTGGCAGTGTTTTTGAGTGTGAGTGTCCACTCATGGATCTATCTCCTTTACCTGTTCATGAATACTTTAAGGTCAGAGACTTTGGTATCCTGGGAATCCTCAGTGTGGTGATGAGTTAGTAAATGTGTTACAGACATCTCCCCTGTTTAAGACACTGTACAAGTACTAAGAATGCAGGGGATAACAAGACTTTAAGGTTAATTATCAGTCATAGAAAGTAGATGTTAATATATATTATAATGAGGCCAGGCGTGGTGGTGCACGCCTTTAATCCCAGCACTCAGGAGGCTGAGGTAGGCAGAGCGTTGTGAGTTCGAGGCTGGCTTGGGCTACAACGCGAGCGCAAGGCCGACCTCAGCTACATAGTGCGACCCTGCCTCAAAAAATCCAGGGCCGGGAGTTAGGCTCAGTGCCTTAAGCACCTGCCCTGGCAGGCGCGAGGTTGTGAGTTCAATCCCCGGTGCCGCAAAAAAAAAAAAAATAAATAAAAAATATATATATATATTATAATGCACTACAATAGAGGCACGGCAGTCCTGCAGCGGTTAACCCCAGAGGGAAGGAGGGCTCGTGAGAGGGTGGCATCTGAATTGGCCTTGAAAGGCTCCAGGCTTATTTTGAGTGGAATGAGTGAGTGAAAGACAGCCCCAATCCTACCATACTATGCTCTGAAAGAGCTTCCACCTGGTCTCACTGATACAGCCCAGCCTGATACAGTCTGCTAACTAAGGGGTGAATGTGAGTGTTGTTTCCTGAGAGGTAGAGTAACTTCTCGTAACCTCATTGGCCATTCGTTTAGATTTCATCCTTTATTTTTTTATTTACTTTTTTATTGGTGCTTGGTATCAAACCCAGGGCCTCATGCATGCTAGGCAAGTGCTGCAACACTGACACCCGGCCCCTTTCATCCTCAGTGGTTGCCTGTTCGCAGTCTTATGTTCTACTGGCTATCTTATTTGTAGAAATATTTATACATAACAAATATTAAAACTTTTATAATATATATAACAAGTATTTTCTCCCAGTCTGACAATAGGTTTTTAAATTTCTTCATGGTATTTTTTGCTATGCATAAATTTTAAAACTTTTATGTATTAGATCTGTTAGTCTTCTGTTTAGGCATTCTGGGTTTTGGGTCTTGCTTTGGAAGGCTTGCCCCTCCTCAATTATTAAAATATCTCCTGATATTTTCTGCATACTTATCTTGTTTCTCTAAAGCTTTTTTTTCCTTTACTGGGAATTAAACATAGGGCCTCATATATGTTAGGTGAGCATTCTATCACTAAGGTATGTCGCCAGCCTCGCAAACCATTAGAGAATGGTCTATCCTGACTTGACTTGTCATCTTTATTATAAACTATATTCCTGTACATATGAGACTATCCTCCACAAATTATCTGTTTTCATGTACAAGTAACAGTATATGACACATTTCATTCACAATAGTTTTTCATATTTTTATTTGGTTTCTCCTAGATGAACTTTTGTCATCAGTTCTATAAAAACTATGATGGAATTTTTATTGAGATTGCTTTGGAAGTATAGATTTATGTGGGGAGAATTTACATATTTTAGAATGTTGAGGTTTCCCATTCAAGAACATTACATCTATTTATTTCCATCTTCTTTTATGTCCTTTAGTAAAATTTGATAGATCACGTAAGACTTACACATTTCTTGTTAGACTATCCCAGGTATCTTATAGTTTTTGTTGGGCTATTATGAAAGTGTTCTTATTCTGTTATGTCTTCTTATTGGTTAGAAACAAAAGCTGACTGAAAGCTGACCTATTGACTGAAACGAAAGCTATTGATTTTTTATGTTCATTTAGGTTGATTCTTGGTGAACATTATTTCTAATACTTATTCATGTGCTTCATACAAACATCTGTTAATAACATGTATTCTATATATGCAAACATCTGTTAATAGTCGTTGGGCTTCTTCCCTTTCCTATATTTATATGCTTCAGTCACCATTTTATCATTCATATTGTACAGTCAGATCGCTGAGACAATAAACAGGAGTGACACTGAGCATTTTCCTCTCATTCCTGTCTGTAATGGGTATCAATTATTGCAATCTTACTCACGCAGCAGCCCTCTTGAGCATCCGAGACAGGTGATCATCCAGCCTTCGCTGAAAGGCTGCAACCAATTGCTTACTACCTGCAAAGCTGCCTGCCCATTTTTGCCCAGCTCTGTTGTAGACAGTGTCCCTTTACTCATTAGTGTATTCCTTTACTCTAACCAGAGCCAGTGTCACCCTTCTGTGTCCCCTTTTAGAAATTCTCTTCTGGGGGAGCCCCAGATTCAGAAAGAAATATTTCATCCCACTCCCCTCTACCCTCCCATGTGGTGAGGGAATGGTTTTCCTAGTGACCCAGGAAAGCAGCAGCCTTCGGGCAAAGGGCACGGGGGATAAATTCACTCATTCATTCCACACCCGTCTCTGAGCGACTCCTCAGTGCTAGACACTGGTCACTGAGGGGTAAATGAGACAGTTCCTGTCTTCAAATGGCTCAGTCTAGTTGGGAGTGGAGCCAGGTAAAGTAAACTCCTGTGGCCTGGAAGTGCACGTGAGGGAGCAGACCCTGCCTGAGGAGCCGGGGGAGACGTCCCATTTGAGCTGGATCTCAAAGGATGAGAGGTCCCTGGAGGAAAGTGATGAGAGAAAATCTTCCAGGCAGCAAAGGAGCTCGCAGAAGCACTGCCTGTGGAGAAAGGGCTGGTAATACTGCACTGATGTCTGGGCACCGGGCTGGAGATTCCTGGATGTCCAGTGTGATGTGTCCCTTCCTCCAGCGGTAATAGCCCTGCTGTGCTTGAGTGGCTACCTGATCTGGAGAAACTGGAAGCGGAAGAACACAAAGAGCATGAATTTTGACAACCCAGTCTATAGGAAAACAACAGAAGAAGAAGATGAAGATGAGCTCCACATAGGGAGGACCGCTCAGATCGGCCATGTCTACCCGGCAGTAAGTATCCCTTGCTGGGAGAACGTCTTCCTTTCCCTCCTCCCTCCCTCCCTTCCTTTCTCATTCCTTCCACATTTATTAAGAACCTACCATGTACCAGACACTGTCTAGACCAGTGATGGTGAACCTTTTGCAGCTGTCAGTGATCAGACAGCCCACTGCAGCGCTCATGCCGCAGCTTTGCCACCACTGCTCCAGACCCTGGGGAACAGAGACCTGCTGCGGTAGGTGACTGGGGTAGCAGTCTACACCTTCTACCTGGGCTCCTCCTGGCAGTAAAGAAGCCAAATGTCTTTCTTTCTGCTGAGTAATTTTCAGAACCTTTGTCTTGAAAGGGTAACTGGCCATTTAATTTGAGCAGCCATTTCAACAAACATTGCATGCCAGTTATATGCCCAGCACTATGTTAGATATCAAGTGTTCAAATGTAAGTAAAGAACTACTTGTTCCCAAGTTGCTGGTGGGGGAGTTAGAGATACTCAGGTATAATTTTACAACTGTGTGCTAAGTGCCATGATGGGAGCTCAGGAGTCCCTTCCACGAAGCTTCCCCCAGCTTGCTTTGTCCTCCCCCAGTCCCCTGGGCCTCTCCATCCCAGTGCTATCACCCTCCAGTCTACTTGTTTTACCTAGTGGTCTCCCCACTAGAACATGAGATCCTTGAGAGCAGGATCTCGTCTGACTAATCTGTCTCCCTGGCACCCAGCACAGCCAAGCTGAGTTTCAACACATACTTGTTGAATAGATGATGTGGAAACATCAAGGGAGTTATTAAGCCTCTCTGGGGAAATGGACAAGGAATGCCTCACAAAGAAGTAACAGATGAACTGCCTGTGAGAGATTAACGGCAGTTTTCCAGATGGAGAAGGAGGGAAGTGGCATTGCAGACAGAAGCATGTGCAGAGCTTAGAAGTAAAAGAGCATGGCTTATTGGGGGAACAAGGAAGAATGAAGTGACTTGAGCAGGTGTCATTGTTGTATAGCAGAGTCAGGGGGCTGAGTGTGACCTCAGAGGTCATCCGGTCCATCCCCCTGTCAGGCAATCAGAAGCTTTGATCGCCCAGTGTGGGCAGAGCCTTGTCTTGGGGAGACCAGAGAACTGGAAGACCCAGCCCCTGCCCTCAAGGAGCTTTTTGTCTTGCCGGGGGAACCAAGGTCACAGCTGCACCAACTCCCGAAGAACCCTCTTTCCGAGCTGCCTGTCGTCAAGTGCAAGGTAGGGCAGTGCCACTCTAACCTGGAGGGGCTGGTGAGCGAGGGCCTGAACCTAGGCAGGTGCAGCCAATCCTGGAAGGCTTTCTGGTTCTGGAAGGCTGTAAACTGTAAGCCGAGTGTTGGGGCAAGGAGGAAACATGGGTTTGTCACAGATGAAGGAAACGGGCATGTGGAAGAAGGTGAGCAAGTATGGGGCAGACAGAATTGCTGCTGAAGCAAACTTTATCAAAGGGCAGCATGGAAGAGGAAACTGAGCCCACCAGGAGGGTTAGCCGATGGCCTGGAGGATCTCTGACCTCAGCCAGCCCAAGCGAACAGCTGTTTAACCAATTTTTAAAGATCAGAAAAAGCACAGTGCAAGAAGCACTGAGCTTGGAGTAAGAAGGTGACTCCCAATCCCATCATTCTGTGCCTGTGACCTTAGTCACTTGCGTCTCTTTAATTTTATCTGTAAAATGATAGTAATAATCCCATTCCATCTGCCTTATGATTTGGAAAGTTCAAGTGGGGTAGCACACGTGAGAGCAGTTTATAAATGACAAAGCACTTTAAAAGTGGCCTTGTTTCAGAGAAGGAAATGACTCGGAAGTTACCCATGATTAGGGGCTGGGGATTTAGCTCTGTGGCATAAGCACCTGCCTGGCAAGTGTGAGATCGTTGAGTTCGATTCCCGTACCAAAAAAAAAAGTTACCCAGGATGAGTCTAAGGCCCAAATAATAAACTCCTGCCAATGGCATAAAAGTAGAGATAAGAGTGAGAAAATTAGTATTCTGTGAGCACCTAGTATGTGTCAGAACAGTTCTCAGTGTTTCACATACACTTTCTCATTTAATCGTCACAGTTAGAGTTCATATTATCAGCCCCATTTTGCAGATGAGAAAACTGAGACTCATAGAAATTGAATAACTCACTGAAGATCAGAGTCAGAAGTGGCAGAACCAGTATTCAAACTCTACATGGAGGCCCATGCTCCTCCCACTGTCCTGGGGTAAATAGCCTTGGAACGCTCTGGAACTCAGTATTCAGAACCACCGTCTCCTGTTCTTTCTCAGGTCACTCTGCCTGTCTTTGGCCTAGAGTTTTGTCTTGTGGAGGCTGGGAGGGTGGCTGCACTGAAAGATGGTCTTAAAGGTCTTCATTAATGGAGTACAGTGATGATATGAATGGAAAACCACAGATAACCCAGAGAGTACTTGAGAGGGACTAGAGTTTCTTTTAATCACATGCAGGAAGACATTTCTGTTTCATTGGTTAGGCTGACATGGAATATTTCAAATCCCACATCTGTTAGGTATTATGTTAAACTCTATATGCATTGTTTCATTTGGCTCCCTATCAACCGTAGGAAGTAGGTCCTATTATTCCCATTTGACAGATAAAACTAAGGACCAGAGAAGTTGGCTCACCCAATTCACATAGCAATGAGAAAGATAACGAAACTTGGGTCTGTCCAAAGGAGGGTGTCCAGGAAATGGAAGAGCGGCAAACAAGATTATGTCAGGACCAGCTGGGGAAAGCTACAGGTATATCCTGGAGGAAAAAAACAAAAACAGAATGAAAGGAAGGGGATTCAAACACTATAGACCTCAAGGGTTATCCTGTGTGGAACTCTCCCTGAGTCTATAACGTAGAATCGGAGGCTATCAGAAGATCTGAAGAAACAGCTTTCACATTAGGATAGGAAAGAATTCGAATCCACTGTCCACAGGGAATAGATTGACTCACCATCTAGGGGTCGAGCATTTGTAGCAGAAGGGAGTCAAGCCTTCAGTGACTGGAAGAGAGGGATGAGGGAGACAGGGACTGAATTTAGTCGACTTGTACTACCTCCTACTACCATTTGAAGGTGTGCAGCATGCTACTAAATTGTGAGTAGCACCCTGGGATAAACTGCTCATAGCCTAGGAGTTAACATTGAACAGAATTAACCCACTAAAGCTGACCCAATCTAAAATCCTATAAGGGAGTAAAGTTTAGATCTTTCCTGCCCTCTTTTACAAAGATAGGATAGAATGATGAAAGAAGCTATAGCTCTGGGATCATCCAGAAGAAACATTACTCAAAGAACATGTTTTCTCATCTGTAAAATAAGTGTGATAAACCTCGTCTCTTGGCCTAGTTTGAAGAGTATGTGAGCCAATACCTGTCAAATACTAGCATGTCTAATACTTTAATAATAAAGAGTAGTTCTTCTGGATCTAATGAGGATTTCTTTGGTCTATCTCCCCAGCGAGTGGCATTAAGCCTTGAAGATGATGGCCTTCCCTGAAGATGGGACCACCCGCTTCGTGCCTCCTGGAGTTCAGTCCCATGCACTACTCTCTCTGGATGATGTATGACTGGATGGATGGGTTTCTATGTATGGGTCTGTGTGAGTGAGTATGGATGTATGTGTAACTTTTTAAAAATTTATGTTGCGGAAAGGTAACCACAAAGTTATGACGCACTGCAGACATCCAAAGGATGTGAGAGTTTTATATGTATAATGTTTTATACACTTTTTAACGGTTGCACTACCCATGAGGAATTCGTGGGACGGCTACTGCTGAGCGACTAACATGATGTACATAACCAAACGGGGCCAATGGTACAGTACCTTACTCATCCTTTAAATACTATATTTACAGAGGATGTTTGATCTGGGGAGACTTTTTTAGGTTTGAGGGTTTTGTTTCTGTATATAAAATGATTATGCTTTGTGGCTATCCATCAACATAAGTTAAAAAAAAAATACTTCAACTCCCTCCCCCATTTAGATTATTTATTAACCTATTTCAAAAATAAGATTAGTTCTATAAATAATTTAGAGAAGTGAAAGTATTTATTTTTGGTATGCTTGGCCCATGACGCAGACTCTGTGTATGTGTTGATGTGTGCATGTGTGTGAGAGAGAGAAATCTGTAGAGAAGAGGCACATCTATGGCTGTTGTTCAGATACATAAATTTATTTTAAAACTGTACACAAGGAGGGTATCTGCAGTTTTTGGAGAAACCTTTGATCTGTGCAAACAGATAGTAGAAGAGGCAGATCTTTTCACCTGTGGCTGCTATGACTCCCACCTGGGCTTTCTTGTCTGTGGCTAAGGTCAACGTACAGATGCCATATTACACAGTGCCAGATGTTCCAATGAGCTCAAAAGACAGAGCACACATGCCTGTCAGAATGAGCAAGTCCTTGCTTTAACGTTTAGCTCTTTGAGGAACTTCCTTAACTTCTGTCAGGATGCTGGGATTGAATCAAGTAAGCATCCTCTGAGAATGCCATCCTTACAGAGCTAAGAGGAGACATTTCTAGAAGAGCCCAAGTTTGCTGTGCAGACTGGCTCAGGCATCAAATCTCTGAGACACGCTGTAGACGAGGATAAGGACGGTGGAGTAGGTTTTATGACATCTCCATTTCTCTCTTCCCCTCACTCTCTACCATTTCTTTTAGCTGGGGGAAGGATTTGGAAGTTAAGAAATAGGTTTCTTACCATCATACGTTCATAGAAAAAGTAAATTTTGGCTTAAGTCAGAAAAAGTGGCCAAACCTGAAGTCATATTTGAGGGGAAATGGCATATGCAATATTATAGCATATTGGATAAATATATTCACACAGGCATTTGGTCTTTTGCTTTGTAAATAAAAAAAAATTCTGGGTGTATGTACAGATATTTTTTTCTTCATGATTGGTACCTTCTTTGCTTTTCCTTGGCCTTGGGTAAGGTGAAAAGAAGAGCTATTTTCTACCCGTGAGGTCTACCACTGGATACATATCCTACACTTCCACAAGGAATTCAGTCAGCACTGACTTCCTCATCCAAAGTGTGCGGTTTCTTTAACTCTACTGTTCTGCCACTTCATTCCCATTAGACAACCAGGCTCCCGTACAACATGGAAATGTTTGGCCTAAGTAGGAGCAGACGACCTCTATCTAACCTTAATACACCTGGAACGTGACGTACTTAAGCAATGCCTCCCTACTCCTACCCTCCAGCACCCTCAGCTCTGAAGCTTGGATGTCTCACCAGCATTTTGAATTTCTGGGCAGACAGTCTGAACTCTGCTCTATATCACTTGTTGTCTCCTAACCTCTAAGAAAACAACCGTGTTCCAGAGCTTCCCAGGCATTGTTTTACAACTTCCTCATGATATACATGTGTTGATGGTCCTGAGACATTTACTGAGAGAGTAAATGCAGTTGACCTAGACCATACTAAACAAAATTTCAAGAACAAGTGGCCAACTCCTATGGAGCGTAATCACTACTGTCTTTCAAGAGTGGAAAGTAAAATTATTTTTGACAAGAAAAGAAATGAAAGTGAAAGACACTGAAATTTACATAAGACAAGTGACTTTTTCTGTAACATGCCTCCAAAGAAACTGAATTTCCAAGGGAAATTAAATGATAATGTGGCTAATGCATAGTTTTTAAATTTTCAGTCAGATCCTGTCCTTCAGAGAGAAAAAAAAAGATCATGAATAAGGTCAGGACTTAACAGCCTGAGACCTTAAAACGAAATTCAGAATTCCTTCAGAGATATTCCTATTTCCTGAATATGCTACAACTGCAGTTTGAAAGAGGCAGCTATGAGAGGAACCTGTAAGAAACAAATGGAAAAATACATGTTGGATGGTAAATTAGATGAAACCAGAGAAGTCAGATCCACATTCCTCCTATTCTTGGAGGCTTTTTAAGCCTTGTTTGAGGTATAGTTTCATTTCTCTTCAACATGCATATGTATTTATACCCAAAAACAGATCATAACGTCATTGGACTGTACAGCTGGAAGAAAGCTAAGAGATAATGCTAACAGGGCAGTAGACAAGATTTCCTTTATTTATAATTAAAAAAACAAAGAAGTTAGCCTAGTCCTTTTCCTCCCTTTCCTTCTCCAGGAGACAGCTTTGGGTTCCCTAAACACTGTTTCAAGCCTGCTTCCTGTCCTGTCTTTCTAGTGGATTTGCTCACTGGTAGAAAAGGCCTTCCATACACAGGGAGAACTAAAACTTTACTCTTGATAGCATGATTGTATATAAAACAGATTGAAGTAACCGTGGCTGGCAAGAAGGAAATGAGATAGAATTTAAGTTCCTTCAGTTATGTCTGTGTGATTGCGGTACATTATATGCATTCCCTAAAACCATTTACTAGGTGCCAACGTATACCAGGCACTGCAAATGTAAAGGTCAGGTAAACGTTTTCTGTTCTGACAGATCTCACAGCAATGGAAGAGGTATCTGTGGATACAAAAATAGAATAGTTTCTATGTAGACTACTGTTAGGGGAACAAAGGAGGGAAAAGGAGTCATTCTACCTGAGGAGAGGAGGAATGGGGTCATTAAAGGAAAGTAACCTTGGGCTAAGTCTTAAAAATTAAGAAGGGGTATCTAGGCTGCTTCTGGCAAAGGAACACTGAGCTCTGAGGCATGAACCAGCATGGGAACTTAAAGGAACTGCATGTAGTTCATTATAAGTGGAATGAAAGACTCAAATGGATTTACTAAGAAATGAGGCTGAATGGAAAGACAGGTTCAACATAAGCACTTTATAAAATACCTATATTTTTTATTTAATTAAGCAAACATTCTTTGATCATTTATTTTGTACAGGGCACTAAGTGGAACTTAGGATGTGTTGCCAGCACTTCGCAGACATAACATTATTCAGCCTCAAGTTTTCCAGTGACCACAGGGAAATGTTGATTGTTTTTCATATATGAGTCAGAGATTTCTGATATAGTTAATGAAAACTAATAAAAGGGCAGTGACAGTTTCACAGAAGCATGCCATGTTGTCAAGACCCTCTTAGATTTTCTGAACTGCGAGAAATAAAACTAGAAATCTGAAAGACACGGTCTGGAGAGGGGATCCCAATCACTGCACAGTCAGGAACTGGTGGGAATGGGGAAAGGGGCATTTGGATCTCCCACCCCCAGCTCTAGCCATACACTGATCATTTCACAGAATATAAGTGAGTTAGCAGTTTAAAGTTTTAGAATAAATAATTTCCTTTCCCATAAATGCATGAAGATAGAGAATCAAGAATCTTCTCACACTATATTTTTAGGGTACTTGGAATTTTCAGGATAATGAAGATGTTAGAAGGTAGAGGAATTACAGCTTCAAATTTTCAGTTACCATAAAAAAATCAAGAAACTCTTCACTCAGGCTGTGCACCATGTGCACGGTTGAGCATCAGCAGAAACCCTCTATTTGCAAACACTTTGTGCTATAAAAAGTAATTTTAAAAAACCCACCTGTATAAATATATATATTTAAAGACAAGGTTTTGATACTTTTTTACAAAAATTACAAGATAACTGTACAGATTGTAAGCTTTTAAAATAGCGTTTTGTTCTACAGAAACTTGTTAATTTGAAGGTAAAGTACTGATTTGTAAACTCCATATTGTATGCAAATGGATTTCCCCCGTCTGTCTTCCTCACGACCCCAGATTACCGTGTTTGATGTAACAATCAGTCATGTTACAATGCTGGGTCGCACTAAACCGTTTCTGCTTTGTCTGGTCCTTCGGAGTTGTTAGCTTCCGTGTGGGTGCCCCCTGCAGTATGGCTTCTCTTCCAGAGGCAGAGGGACAGGAGGCGGTGTGGTGTGCTGCATTCCTCCAGCTGTACTGACAGCATCTTGGTGACCTGAAAACCAAATGTGGACATCTGTAAAATCAGTACACTGTTTCTAGAAAGTAATTAAATCCATTTTTAAAAATCTTTAAGTGTTGTTTCATTGTGATGTTTGAATGAGGGGAGTGAACCATCACTAATTGAGTCCTTAGTGTGTATTAGGTATTCTCCATAAATTATCTCAATCTCAGCAACAACTTTATAAATCGTATCAGTACTCTTCATCTCCGTATTATAAATGAGGAAATGGGTAAAATAACTGCTCAGAGTCTCACGGTTACTTCTAATAGCCCCAAAGAGCAATTGCCATGTAGCTTTGTCTCCCTAGATTTTCCTTGACTGCCCCTTTCTGGCTGATCCACGTTTGTTCTTGAGTACTCTACTTAGGTCCCAGTACCCTCCTGTCACCTCCCATGCCATTGAGGTTTTACCAAGGTCATCTAGCACCTCCTTCATTATAAATCTTGTAAACACTTTGTTTTCCTTGACCTGGAAATGGTATTTAATTAATATTCTTTTCTTGACATACTCTCATTTTGGCTTCCATGACATCATACTCCTGATGGCCACATTTTAGTGCCCTCTGCCTACCTCTTAAAATAGGGTATTCCAGGGCCGGGAGTTTGGCTCAATGGCTTAAGCGCCTGACCAACAGGTGCAAAGTTGTGAGTTCGATCCCCGGTGCCATGAAAAAAAAAATATATGGTATTCCATCTCAAACGCATCCAGACTTCTATTTCCATCACTACTACCTGAGAATAGGTCACCATTGTCTTATGTTACCACCTTCGTGGGTTACTTTTAACAACTACTTACCTGACTTTACTTCTAATCTTTCCAGGTTTCGATCCAGTCTACAGTGTGACAGCCAGTTAGTTATCTTTGTAAAATGCAGGAGTAGGTCACAGCACCATCACCTCTTCCACTTTCCTGCTTAAAGTCCTTTGACTTCTTCCCTTGCATTAAAACTCAGTATTCTTGGATTTACTCAAGCTTTTTCATATGGCTTATAAAGGTTTACTCAAGCCCTTTAATTGGCTCCTGTCCCTTTTCCAATCTTATACTCCTCTATATTCTAATCCCTCAGTCCTGGGTCCTGTGTCTGGAAAAGTTCTTTCAGGAAGGTTTTCTTAGCCCTCTAGACTGAATTAGGAGTCACCCCATATGCTTCCAGAGTATTCAGTGCTTCCTCTATTGGTAACCCTTATCCCTACATTGTAATTGCCTTTATGCCTTATTACCTCCCTGTGGGTAGTATAAGGATCTGTGTTTCTAACACTGTATCCTCAGCACATATCTAGTAGACACTCAATAAATGATACCAGATTCAGGCACTGCAGACACACAAGGCATGTTCTTTCAGCTATACAATGTTGTCTCTCTCATGTCCAAAACTCTAGATTACTTCGCAGGCTGTTCAGTCAAACGTCCTTTAAATTCTCAGCATTTTATTTGCCACATCTACTGATGCCCAGATTAACCTGTTACTCTCGGAAAACAATCTTGTGACAACTGGTAGATGTCTCTATACATTTAACTCCAATTATCACCTCAAGATGGTTGTGATTCAAAGAAGAAAAAATGTAAATTGGCTCAGACATGTATTAGGTACTTAACTCCTAGTGATTCCCTTCTGTTCTTATACAATTCCCTTCATATCCATATCCAGGGTTTTGTAATAAAAATGCCTCATGATTTTACAGTGATTTACAGTTGGCAAGGTATTTTCCAAAACTTTTTCTTGTAACAGTGCTGTCAGGTACACAACACCTGTGCTTATTTATTATTTGCAGTGCTTGGGATAGAACCAAAGGCTTCTTGTATGCTAGGCAAGTGCTCTACTACTGAACTGTATCTTCAGCCCTGTTTTGTTTTTGAAAATAGGGCAACCGAAGTCTAAAAAGTTTCAATCTGTTCACCTCTGGTCACAGTGAATCGGCTAAGACTATTTTAACCCATCTGCAGCGTCGCCACCTCTCCCCCGCATGCCCACTCTACACTCTGCTACCAAGGCTTTTTCAAGAATAAAAGGGCTAAATGTGAAGGCGGGGAATAAGAAACAGAGGTGACTGGCCTGACTGACAGAATAGGTTCACGCTCCAGGCCCCTGTATGTCATCTCAGCACCATCTCTAGAACGGTTCTCTCTATAGCTGTAACTTAAATGAGCTAAAGGAGGGTTCATAATTAGGATTGATTGCCCTTTTATGTCATCTCAGCACCATCTCTAGAACCGTTCTACCTGTAGCTGTAACTTAAATGAGCTAAAGGAGGGTTCATAATTTGGATTGATTGCCTTTGGTCAACTCAGTTTTTCTCAGGCCAGAAAGCTTTCACAGAAGTCAACAACTTTAGCCTTAAAAAGGCAGCCTTTTGGGCTGTGTTCCCAACTGCGATGCACTTGAGAATCCTTACAAAAAATACCCATACCTAAGTCCACCGTTGGAGATTTCCATGGGTTTGGGGTGGGACCTTTTAGAGGTTCTAACGCGACGCGACCCCAACGTGCCGCTAGGGTTGGGAATCACTGGGAGATCAAATTTAAGTCTCCGAGTACCTAGTTCCGCTGTCTTCACTATGGATTCGGGACATGCTTCTCTTAAACACAACAGTTCAATAACGCCTTGTTGTTGTTGTTGTTTTGAAAGAGGGACTCACTATGCAGTTCACTATGAACTCCTTCGTAGCCTAGGCTGGCCTCGAAGCTATGATGATCCGGGGATACAGGCATGCGCCACCACGCCGGGCAGTGAAGCCTCAGAGCCGCGTTCTCCAGGGAGGCTGGGTCATTTCGTCCCATTTTACTGTTGAGACGAGGTCCAGAGGCAGCGAAGCGACTTGCCCGACTCGCAGTGTCGGTATTCTACAAAGTTGATCCTGGCGGACGACTGCTCGCGGTGTCGGGCCCGAAGCCTTTAAACGAGCTATCAGGCACCGGAGTGGAGGCCCATTAGTGGTTTACCGCCTTCCGCCCAGCGAGTAAGCTCGCTAGCGCCCTAAGCCCTGTCCCGGCTCTGGATGAGGAACCTGCGCCCAGCCCCGCCTCTGGATGAGGGTCGTGGCAGCCCGGGTCCCTCCTCCCGGAAGGCGAGGAGCTGCTTAGCACCGTCTTTGTGACGTCACTTCCGCGCGCCGCCGTAAACGTCAGTGTCTGGCGCTGGTCTCGGTAGTGCAGTTTGGTTGTAAAATTTGGTCTCCGATGTCCAATGCGAGCTATGGAGAGTGACTTTTATCTGCGTTATTACGTGGGTCACAAAGGGAAGTTCGGTCACGAGTTCCTGGAGTTCGAGTTCCGACCCGATGGTAAGTGCGCCTTCCGCCCGCCCGGAGCTGATATAAGGCTTGGGAGCGGGAGGGGAGGCCGGGCGTCCGGAAGGGCCCCGGGGCTAGAGGAAAAGAATGAGACTAGAGCAGCGCGGGTCCGAAAGGAATGCTTTGTGTCTGAGCCTTTGGTTCTTTCTACCCGTGTGCAGAGGCTTCTGTTTGATGACAGATTTGACCAGATTGCTTACATTTTAACAAATGGACTAAACGCCCACCTTGTGGCCGGCTGTGTTCTGCTCTGTTGGGACCCAGCAACAAAGATGGACGGTCTTCCCTTCTCGTGAAACTTGTGTTCAGTGCAAGTAGGGAGATCATAAACACACAAACAAATAAACAAACAAGCAGAAAATGATCCCAGATAGTGACGAGTGATCAGAAGAAAACAAACATTGGAATAATTGCTGAATGGGCTGCATTTAGATAGAGTGGCCTTTAGAGCTCCCTGAGTAGTGGATATTTGAACTGAATCCTAACTGACAAGAAGAAGCCATCCTTGTGAAGCTCAGGAGAAAGAACATTCTGTAGAGGGAGTAACACGTGTCCAGCCAGGCATGTTTCAGGTGGCCAGTGAGGTGGCTGAAAATTAGCTTTGGAGAGAATAATAGATGGTGTCACGTGTGTAGGGACCGTAGCATGTAGGTGTTTATAGGGTGGTAAAGGATTTGTAAGCGAAGTAGGATGCAGTTGTAAAGTGTCAAGCAAAAAAAAAAAAAAAAGTGTGACCTGTTCTGGAACAAGCATTCTCTCTGTTGGGTACAGAATTGGCAAGAATGGAAAGCTGAGGGCGTAGCTCAGTGATAAAGTGCTTGCCTAGCAAAGTTCAATCCCTAACACCGGAGAAAAGAAGTATGAGCAAGAGTGGAAGCGGGATTATTAATGAGGAGATGGTGACAATGGTCAATAGATGTTGGTTGAGACCAGGATGATAATAGGAATGGAGGGGATTTACAATACTATGGGAGGCAGAAGCAATTGGGTTTGACTAATGGATGATATTTGGGGTATAATGTTTGGGATGATATTTCTTTTACGATGGTGAAGAAAAAGAGGAATTGAGGATGATTGAAAACTAACTAATTGGGGCACAAGTATGAATTTGACAAACCACAACAGTGTGGGAGATAGCTTTGAAACATAGAAAACAGTGTATTAGGTGTTAGGGTATGAAGACACAGGAAATTTTGGGAGCAAGGAGGAGGCCCCTAATCCAGCCTGAGGGTTAGAGAAAGAAAGCTTCTTGCATAAAATGATGGGATTGGGAATGAGAATGTGCAGTAGGAGTCAGGAAGGCATTTTGGGTAGCATTCACAGTAAAGAGGTTGAAAGCTAGAAAGTTGGTGGGATGTTACAGGCAGAAACAAACTGATTTGACTCCAGCTGTGTGAGAGAATACTGCTGTAGGAATGAGGCTGGAAAGACAGGCAGGGGCTCAGCTGAGTTGTATGCCATGATAGGGAGTTTGCATTTTGTCAGGAAGGCAGAAGCCATTGACAGTTACATAGTGTTAGAACAATCTAATCAGATGGCTATTTGGCTATGTCACCTTATCTACTGTATAGAGAATGAACTGAAATGAAAGACTTGAGACACAGAAATAGTGCGAAGCCTCTTGGAATAAATTAGTTGACTCTTTTTATACCTGTGTCTTCTATGGTAGAATGAACATGTTTGCTACTTTTCTTTTTATTGTCCCCTTTCATCCCCAACATATACCAAACTAGCCTGTTGGTTACGCATGTGTGCAAAGGGCCTTGTGAACCAGATGTGCTCAATGATAAAAGCACAACTCTTCCGTCACTGAAATAGATCAGAGTGCTGCATGGTTGTATGATAATACGTGAACAGCATCCTTCAGTTTTTAGAGTGCGCTCATGACTAATTTGAACCTCAGCACATTCTCTGCGTGGGTAGTTTTTCATTGCAATCCCTGCTGTCAGTTAAAGACATTAACCTACAGAAGTGTGATTTGCCAGAATCACAAAAGGGTCTGTCTGTGTTCTTGTACCATATTATGTCTTTTGCTTAAATTGTAGTTCACTGTCAGCTGTAGTTTTGCAGGGAGGCTGTTTAGTAGCCTAAAGTGAGGAATAGTAATTCTGTTAGTCACTTTGAAGAGCAGCTAGGATACATTTTAGGAAACAGCTAGGAGCCTTGGTAGGCTAATAATATATTCTCATGTATTGTATATTGCATTTATGTTTTGCTCCTTACAGGGAAATTGAGATACGCCAACAACAGCAATTACAAAAACGATGTTATGATCAGAAAAGAGGTAGGAGCATTTCACTCACTGCAATTTAGCCTTTTGTTTTTGTATTGTCTGGGTTCTTTCTAGGAATACTATTAGACAATAAATAGGGAAGTAGATAGCTACTCAGCAGCAGCTTCTAGATTATTTTTCAAATTTTTTAGTTTGGATTTTCTTTACAATGATGAGTTTTAGCTACTTGTAACTATTTGAAGTCTGGTGTACCTTGGCTCAACCCCTCAACCTGCTGCTTATTAACCATACGTGTGACCTTAGGCAAGTTTCCGGAACTTGGTAAGACTGTTTCTTCAAATGCCTGATATATTTCCTACCACAGAGCACTCAGTGAAGAGACCTATTTAATTAGCATCCAAAAGAGAAAGAATTGCATCCATGGGAAAGCAGTTAACATCACTGAATGCATGTTAGACGCTATGCGTGTAGCACTAGGTATTTAACATACATGTATGATCTTAATGCTGATTATAAGCCCATGTGATGGGAATATTATATCCTTTTCATACAAGAAAATGAAGGCCTGGATATTAACTGTGGTGATCCTCTGGGGTTACAGGTATGCGTCACCATGCCCAGTTTTTCGTGAGGTTCTGCCCTCATGGCCTTACAACTTCCTGAAGGCCCCACCTCTTTTTTTGTTTTTGTTTTTTTTTTTGCGGCACCAGGGATCAAACTCAACCTCGCACCTGCCAGGGCAGGCGCTTAAGTCACTGAGCCAAACTCCCAGCCCTGGTTTTTTTTTTTTGAGGCAGGGTTGCACTATGTAGCTCAGGCCGGCCTTGCGCTCGCGTTGTAGCCCAAGCGGGCCTTGAACTCACAACGCTCTACCTACCTCAGCCTCCCGAGTGCTGGGATTAAAGGCGTATGCCACCCCACCCAGCAGCCCCATCTCTTAATACTGTTGTATTGGGGATTAAGTTTCAACATAAATTTTGGAGTGAACACAAATATTCAGACTGTAGCAGGGGCGTTCACAGGTCTGTTTGGGCTCAGCTCTGAGCTGGGTTTGTAGGCAAGTGGAAGATACATGTGAACAGGTAGTTACAACTAGTTGGGGACCTGGGGTGTTACCTTTCTGACCCTGGGCCTCTTCTTCAACATGCTGAGGTATAGCACGCCTGTCTGCCTGCTTACTGAGGCACCAGGAATGGGTCCTCGGAGCAGCCACTCCTGTCTTCCATCGCTGTGTCAGAGTGCTTAGCGATACACCTTCAATTCTGTTTTTTAACTTGCTTTCAGGCCTATGTACATAAAAGTGTGATGGAGGAACTGAAGAGAATAATTGACGACAGTGAAATTACCAAAGAGGATGATGCTTTGTGGCCTCCTCCTGACAGAGTAGGCCGGCAGGTGAGTGTTGTATTGACTGCTCTGTAGTACAGAAATCTGCAA
>RJWM01036100.1:0-18402 GCA_004363535.1 Dasyprocta punctata | reverse complement strand
TGGCACTGTGAATTTAAGAACTCAGGCTCCCTAACCCAGTTCTTCAAAATGTAGGATTTACAGGAATCTGGAATTTTAGAGAAAAAAGCTAGTTATTTTGTGTTTAAATTTCTCACAATCAAAATTTAATAAAAAGGGTAAATACCTCCCATTAGGAGGGATTGGACTGCATCCCATATTGTATGAGAAAATTCATTGCCTTTTTAATTCCTTAAAACTCAGGAGTTTAGGCTGGGCATAGTGGCACACACCTATAATCCCAGCACTTGGGAAGTTGAAGCAGTAGGATTGCTATGAGTTTGAGACTGCCTGGGCTACAAAGTGAGTTAAAAGTCAGCCTAAACTGCATAGAAAAATCCTGTCTCAAAAAGACAAAACAAAACAAAAACAAACAAACAAACAAACAAAACCACAGGAGTTTAGTAGGGGGATACTGAAACTATTTAGTAGGCAGGGTGACTACATTCCATGTTGCTTGAGGAAGTTTATCCTTTATCTGAAGTCCTAGCTCATAGTCCATTTTAATTTTGATTATTATCAATATGGCTGGTTACCCAATTCTGTCTCAGGCTCTTCTGCTAGCTAGCTGTCTTATTTATAAGCTAATCAAATACAAATAAACTGACCTTTAGACTATGATAGAGGAATTTTGTTTTGTAATGGAGTTTGCCAATACTGTCAATTTGCGGGCATGCAGAAAACAGAAAATCGTATCTAAGGAACTCAGTGAACGAGACAATTTCCATAGAGAATGTGCAAAAGACCCTCTGGCCTCTTCTCAATGGGAAGAATCTGAAAAAGAAAATGTGAAATTTGGTGCTGTATCTTAGAAGAGAAATGTCAGCTAAAATATGAACGGTTAAACATAAAGGAAACAAGATATAATGGTTTTGAAACCATTTCTGAGCTGATAAGCAGCACCAACTGCTAGACATGTAGTTAAAGACGTTTTCAGAGATTTTGTGCTAGCCATTGTGTATTCCTAGAGGTGCAACTGACAATGCCCTCTTTCTGTATGGTTTTGTAATTTTTGTCCCACAGAAGACACATTTTGAGATAAATTTTTAATGAAAAAAGTTAACAAAAATGTTAATTAAAATTTTAATAATATTTTAATGAAAGTATTATTTTTAAACTACCAATGCTTCTTAAAATTTATGTTCTTACAAATTTCCTGGGATCTTGTTAAAATGCAGATTCTGAGAAGGGAATAGAAGACAGAGTTTGACGATTTTTTTCATCTTCTGGTAATAGAAATGCTGCTTGTTCAAGAATCACAATTTATGTAGCTCGGTTACAAATATGTCACATAGATTTATACCAATTATTATGCTTTGCTGAAAAGAAATGAAGTGGTTCTGTCTTCAGTTTTCTCAATGGCACATGCACCATCCTAGACCTATGGAAGATACACTAGAGCAGTTCACCTGTGCTGCAAGAAGAAATGGAACAAAATAATGATTATTATTATTAGGACTCATGGGCTCAGATTTATGAGTTTTTTATGAAATTATTTAGAAGTTAAAATACCTCCAGAATGTTACCAGCTTCTAGGTTCCAGGATTCTCTTTCTAGAAGTGTTTTCTAGGTTTATGTTTTGAACAAATAGTTGGAAAAAAACAATAAAAGATAACCCACTTTTTAACAAAAAAAAATAAAACACACTCTGCAGGGTGGTTTGGGGCCAATCAAATTAGGAAAAGAAGTATACTTTATAGGTGAGAGTAAACCACTGTGCAAGAACAAAGTGGCTCTGAGCTTAATAGTGGCTTTTTGTATCTCCCACTCCTCAGACTGATACCAAGTCTAGGCCTTCCTACCAAAACCCTGCCTGAGCTCTTGACAGAAAGACTGAAGATAGCACTGTCTCACTGGTTCCCTGTGTATGGCCTTGGGAAGTGTTTTGCACTTGTATCCTAGAGCTTGTACTACAAAATGTGCCTTTTTATGAAATCTAGCTTATATTCAGAAAATATACATGCCTATTAACGAATCATGGAACTCCATCTGCCAGTAAAAGGCAATAGGCTGGCAGTGATTCTTAATACTTGGAGGACAGGTTTTGCTTGGACAGTCTGGCCTGATCCCCTCTTTACATTTGCTGGTCTGGCAAGACTGAAGGGATCTGAGAATTGTCTACCTTCTCCCTTTGTGCACTGTTGTCTCCTTGTACGTGACCCAGGTAACCATGACAGTGGAGGAAAAAGAAACCAGTCTATCGCTGAACACTGGTGCATGTCTCTTGGTCCTTCTTTTCACACCTGGATTTCCTTGAACCATCATACCCCCAAAAAAGTCCTCACAATGTGACAGGACTTGTTTCTTCCAAAGGGAGCCTATGTCCATCAGACAATCAGTTTCTTAAATACCAACCCTAACTTCTAGAAGAACTGGTCATTCAAATAAAGGCTTGTTTCTCTGTAAATTCTGCTACTTTTCTACCAGAAAATGGGAAAATTGAGACTGAAAGACATGACTGCAAACAGGTAATTCTCCACATATATGCAGCCAGAGAAAATTTTCTTACTGACCCTGCAGTCACTGGAGAAGGTATACCTCACTATTTCTCATAACTCTTAGGCTGAAACTGGAATGGGTTTCTCTTCATCCGTTCCTTTTTAATTATACCTGAAAGTCCAATTCCCTTTTCAGGGAGAGAGATCATATCTTGCTTAAATACAGTGTTATGAATGCACCCAGAACAGGTATGCTGCTTCCCTCTTGTGGAAACAAAAATAAATCCTGAGGTATTGACAGCTAAAGGTAGAGTAGGAAGAGCAATAAAAATTTCCCCAGTGGAAACACATCTCAAAGGTCCTACTATTTTTCCTAATCAGAGACAATACCTTCTAAGGCCTGAAGTTAAAAAAAGATCATTGCCTGTAATCAACAATTTAAGGACACAAAGTTTATTTACACCTTGTAACAGCTCTTACAATACCCCAGTTTTAGAAGGTCAAGAGCCCAAGCTAGAATGAAGGTTGGTACAGGACTTTAGATTGGTGACTGAGACTGTAGTGGTATTCTACTTCATGGTACTGTTGTGGGAAATTCCCCAAGCCAAGCCAAACCAACCCAAACCAAAAGAAAGACCAAGGAGATAAGAAGACTGGCATTTAATCTTTACAGAAGTGAACTGTTGGATTTTCATGCCAGTGGACTGTTGCAGGGATAATTTCTCCAAAGCAACCATCCTGTATCAGGAAGGAGTTTAGTCTAAATAGAATTAGAAGTGGGCAGTATAAAGCAAGTGACCAAACATTACATGATTGCTTGCATACATTGAATCATATATTGAGAGACGGACTAGTTTTGAAACAATGGAAACATTCCAGGAACCAGCGGAGGGGATCTTAGAGAATGAGCACAATTAAAGACATTACCATAATGTAGAAATGTTCTGGAGAGAGAGGCTTTACATGAATCAGACCACAGTGCCTTAAGGTATAGACAATGACTCTAAATTAGTGCTTATCTGCCCCTGGGCTATAGACACCGCAGGGGCAATTGAAATTAGCAGAAACAGTAAAATAGCAGTTTGGTCAGAGACCTCTAATTGATCATGAAATATCTCTAAGCTCACCATCTCATGATTGTGTTTCTACATTATAACTGTACCCCAACAGTACCTAACTCATACACTCTCCTTTCTCAGAAACCTGAAGATGCCAGGTAGTTTTCAATGTTGGATTTAAAAGATGCATTGTTTTGTATTCCTTTATATGTAGATTTCCAGTTTCTTTTTGCCTTTGAAAGCCCTCATGAATAGGACTCTCAACTTACTTAGACTATGCTTCCTCAAAGATTCAGAGATAGTCTCCATCTTTTTAAGAAAGTGCTGTCCCATGACTTGGCTTGTTTTGAATTTTCCAAGGTCACAGTTCAACAATACGTAGATGATATAGCCTTTTGTGCCCCCTCTAAAGAGCTCTAGCCAAGGCACCAGTGGTCTCCTAAATTTTCTAGCAGACAGAGATTATAGTCTCTAAATTCAAGGAACAACTTTGTATACTTTAGGTGAAATACGTGGGTCTTAAAATATCTAAGGAAATCTGAAGGTTTGGATAGGAGAGATTTAAACCAATACTTTCCTTACTGTATCCCAAGACTCTGGAATAGCTAAATGGGATTCCTAGAAATTATAGGCTGCTGTCATCTTTCGATAGCAGGGTATGGTGAGATTGTATGACCCCACTATGAGTTTAGAAAGGAATATCAAAAGGCAGCAGACACTTATATTTTAACCTGGGAGCCTGATTCCCAGACTGAGTTCTAGAAGCTTAAGTGCTTCTGAATGCCTAGTACTGAGCCTGCTGACAGGATACCATTTCAATTTATATCGTGATGAAAGGTGGGCTTGGTTTTGGATGTACTTACACAGGATTGAGAACCTGCTTAAGATCTTGCAGGGTGTTTGAGTCATGAATTAGACATTGTGACAAAGGGATGCCATAGCGCTCCAGGTACCACAGCCATTCTAGCCGAATTTAGGCAAAGATTTCACTCTATGTACACATCACAATGTGACAAAATCTTTTTCTTCCAAAGGGGGTCTATGGCTATTGTGCAATTCTCTACACATACACAGTAAGAGAAGATGTATTAAACAACCCATATTGAGCCTGATTTGACCCTACTCTGTGATACCAGTTCCTTCATGGAAAAATGTGACAAGAATGGGAGGGTATGCAGTAGAGACTCTACTATATCAGATGCTCAAAAATTCCTCATTTGTACCTGGGACCAGTGCCTAACTAGCAGACCTGATAGCTCTGACCAGGACTTTACAACTCAGTTAAGGACAAAGAGTCAACATTTAAACTGATTCAAAGTATGCTTTCCCACTGTTGCATGCCCATGTACCCATACGGAAAGAAAGAAATTATCCAAAAACCAATGGATCTCCCATAAAGTATCATAAACATATAGATAAACTTTTTATTATCTGTGTATATGCCCTCCAAATTGACAGTAATTCACTGTACAGGAAACCAAAAAGGAATTCATGAAATATCTCAAGGTAGCTAATTGGACAACACAGCTGCAAAAGAATCTGCTTGAGGGACCTCCTTCAGACCCCTGTGACCTGGGAAGTATCCTCTGATCATTTTCAACCCAAATATTCTCAGTCAGAAATTGAATGGGTTTTCTTCCTTGGGTGCCAGTTTCTTCAGTCAGGATCATTACAATCAGATGATGGTAAATTGTTCCTTCTTGGTAATAGTGAACGGAAAGTTATTAAATATTTACATCAGACTTTTCACTTGAGGAGAGACAAGACCAACCAGATGGCCTCAAAGTTATTCATAGGAAAAAAACGTTTTTGAACAATATATCAGATAGTTAAGACATGTGAGCTCTGTCAAGAAAATAATCTAAACTGGATCCTAGCTCTTCCAGGTATACAGAGTCATGGTAAATACCCTGGAGAAAACTGGCAATTTCATTTTGCTCATATGCTAGAGTAAGGGGCTCCAGTACCTACTGGTCTGGGTAGACACTTTCGTGAGTTGGGTTGATGACTTTCCTTGTAAAACAGAAAAAGTACAAGAGGTGGCAAAGGTTTTGGTCTCAGAAATCATCCCCTGATTTGAACTTCTTAAGAGTTTATAAAATGATAATGGCCTTCTTTTAAAGGAACAGTCACACAGGGTTCCTCTAAGACACTGAGCATTCTCTATCACCTTCATTGAGTATAGAGGTCACAATCATCAGGAAAGACAGAAAATATGAATGGGACCTTAAAGAGACATCTATGCAAAGTGACTCAGAAAACCCACCTGCAGTGGCCTCACTTACTAACTTTAGCTCTAATCAAAGTAAGAAATACATGTCAAATCCCAGGTCTCAGTCCATTTGCAATGCTTTATGGACACCTTTTTCTCAATAACGCTTTTTCTCTTCAATAGATAAACAAATGCCTTACTAAAAGATGTCACCTCACTGTCTAAACTCTGACAGACTCTTCAAAACTAATGCAAGCTCAGTCTAAACAAAAGAGAAATTCCATATTTCACCCTGGAGATTCAGTGCTAGTGAAGTCTATTCCCTTATCATCTCCTTCCTTACCACCAGTTTAGGAAGGACCGTACACCATTATCCTATCAGCGACATCAGCAGCTCAAGCCCTGGGAACCAGAGACTGTTGCTGAATATAAGCAACCATCTGAAGACTCCTATGAACCCATAGAAGACTTAAAATTCTTGTTCAAAAAATTTTCAGATAAGCAAAGTAAAATGTAACTCAACTCTTTTTCTAATTACTTTATAATTTTCAGGAGAGTGCAATTCTTTTCTAGTGTGGGCACAGGAATATGCAGAGTTGTTACAACAAATATCTTGTTGGATGTATGTATGGCCTCCTCCCCTTGCCTGGTACATCAGGATTTCCTTGGTGCATACTCCCACCTTCTAGTGTGGGCACAGGAATATGCAGAGTTGTTACAACAAATATCTTGTTGGATGTATGTATGGCCTCCTCCCCTTGCCTGGTACATCAGGACTTCCTTGGTGCATACTCCCACCTTAAGGAGATGATTGGAATAAGCTATAAGACTATATTCATAAGACACAAAAAGTTCAGTGGTTCATAGTTTACCCCACTGTTACAAGGTAACTGAGTGACCTATAAACTAGACCCTTAATGATCCTGGACATAATCAATTTTTTTTTTCTGGAAATGCCCCTAAAGTGCCTCTACAGATTTTAGTAGAACCACTATTAAAAGTAAGGTCCTATCATGATAGCCAACAATCATAAATGATTACTTTCAGATAAGGAAAGATTATGTATGCTTAACACCAACTATAAGAAAACTTAGTAGGAAAATCTCCTATGCTGTAAACAAAAACAAACAAACAACAGCAACAAAACAACAACAATAACAAAAACAACAACAAGCACTTTTATTCTCATTGGCATAACTGTACTGAAAACTTGGGATGGACATCCTCCAAACAGTGTATACACATCATAACTTTATGTGTCAAAGACTGGTTTAATCACCCTAGAATTAGATGAAGGCCACAAATGACACTTATTGTTCTTTGGTGAAACAATTTGTGGCTCTAGATACTCCCTGGATTGTGTGGTTTTACAAGGCAAGAGTGTCAAAAGTATCAACCAACCTGCAAATCGACCGCATCTATGACATCAGTGGTCTAAGAAGTGTGTTTCCATAGTATGACCATTTAGCTCCTACCTTTGTTTTTTCTCTAGGATTAGAGAATGTCATGCAATATAATGAGCTCTTGGCTAACTACTCAACAAGCTTTAAAGGACACATTGACTGGTGTCTGTCTCCTAAATGAAAAAGTAAAATTAAAGAGACAAATTTTCCTCCAGATTTAGATGGCATTAGATATTCTAAAAGCAGCACATTGGAATACTTGTGAATTGCAAAAGCTGAATGCTGTGCATGCATTCCTGGTCCTCCTCCAAATATATTTATGACTGTTCAAGATATTAAACAACAGGTCAATGCCATGTTAGATTCTAAACTTTCTTGAACCTTATCCTCTTTGTGGGAGGCTATTATTGGCGCTTCCTGGTGGAGATATTTATTGGATATATTTATTCATAATTATCTTGTTGATCTTATTATTTGGCCCATGAATGCATACTTAACTATTCCTTTAGTCTTGTTTCCTTCATACTTAAAGATATACACCTATCCAAGAAAAGAATACTTGGGGTCTATCAAGTGCCTTTAGATAGACCCTCTGTGGGATATCTCTGACTGGTGATCACAATTACAACCCTCTCCAGGCAGAAATTAGACATTATCCCTTGCTCTCATGGCAGTTAGTAGCACATCTTCAGAGGGGAGAATATTACAGACACCTAAGCTAGGTAAAAATATTACAGGCAGCCAGACAGGGCTAGGTCCCAGTGGAAGTCAACACAGAGGATGAAAACACATTACAACTGTGGCTGGCAGCATGTATGTTAGAGACTAGGCCTCAAATAAAAATGAAATGACCAGACCTTCACGTCTACCCAAGAGATAAATAATGAATTAATGTCACTCTCTCTGGTGGGTGACCAAGACCTCCTGACTCATCTGTTCCTACAAGGGCACTCATTCTTTCCAAATACACTTGCCACATGGCCTGCTTCCCCATTGGATCAATATTACCTGAGCAGCTAACCTGCAATCTTTTTTTTAAATTCATTTTATGGAAAAACATTTCATAACATTAAAGTAGGAGAATAGCAATAGTTAATATTTTCATATTGTTATCTTTAAGGTAGTTACTCAAAGTATAAGAAGATAGGGGCATAAAAATTTCTCCATATGCCCTTAGCACAAACTTTTCCTCTCAGTGAACCAAAAGAAACTAGTACTATAACTATTTTGTATGTTTTTCCCTTCTTTCCTTTCCCCTTCTCCCATCCTAGTTCCTCTTTCCTTTTGAACAATTTCTTCCCATTTAACAAAATCTATTGTGTATTTTGGAGCATGTTTACTCTTTCAGTTAAAGGGGTGCTACTCACCCACATACTTCCCCTAGAGATGGACAACAGTGATTGGTATTCTAAGTAGACATCAAGCACTTTGGGTTGGAGGACCAAACTTCCTTAACTTCCAGGAACATCCTTGTCTGTCCCATGTGCACTGGCTACATGACTCACTTCCCAATTTGATCCCTGTTTAATTAATATTATTTAAGCAACTATACTTGTTGTAATCTCATTGGTTGATTTTAGTTTTATCCCACCTCACAGTTATCCTGTGGTTTTTTTCCATTGGATGAATGGACTACACTAAATGACTACACTTGTAATTTTGTTGATTGATTGCAGTTCTGTCCCACCTTGAACCCACCTCACCTTGTGGTTTTGCTCAGTAAACACTGTTGAGAAATGGGGTTAGCAGGCAGCATACATTTGGGGCCTCTTCTGTTTCTCTCAGACACGAGATTCTTTTCTTTCAATAAATTATTTTTATTCTTAAGCTGCATTGTTCCTAGAATTCATTCCTCAATTTTAAAGAACATAAACTTGGCCTTTCAGACATCCAGTAGGTTGGGAGTTTCTTTCTCCCATATAACATAGAATTTATTCTTAAGTTTTGAGGAACACAAACTCGGTGTATCTGACATACATATGGTTAAAATTCACATTTATTTCCCCTCGCTCATTACCATGTAGTTCAGGTTGACTTTGAACTCACACTGATCCTCCTGCCTCAGCCTCTCAGATGTTGAAATTATAGGCATGCTGCATCATGCCTGGCCAATATTAAATTTTTTAATGATGAAACAGGGAGGGATCTGTATCTCTTAAACTTTACCTGTTACATGTTTGCAAACATATCAGAATGTAGAGGTCACTATTAAAGATATTTGAAGCCTTGGTTCATCAATATTCTACTGTTTATTTATGGCTCTGGACTTTATCACCAGGTTATAAAATATACCTTATGTGTCAATGATTTACTAATGTCTTCTTTTTCAGTCTATCAAAGATGATCCTGCATGAAACATAAAACCATCTTTATTTGCTTCTTTTAGATCTGTCAGCATAAGATTTATGATCCATGGCTAGAAAACATCAATGCTCTTCCTCAGCCTTAAGCAGTTACAAGAGGACGACAGAGCATCGAGCCTTCTTAATAAGGTACCAAGGTCTCTGGGGAGTAAATGAAGGAGGGTAGAGCAAAGAAAAGTAGGAAGAGAGACAAAACAAATCATAATTTAAAAAATGAAAACTAAAATTTCAGAACACAAGCACAGTTTTGTTTGTTTGTTTGTTTGTTTTTCCTCTTTCTCTTCTCCTAGAACTCAGTATGCATGGCCAATTTGTTTTCATTTTCAAAAAGGCTCATGCAGTCCCTTCTTACCTGCAAATATCCGTATTTCACCTGTCAATAGACTACTTTCCACCTGTAAATTAGACTTTCTCCTGTGAATGGTCCATCATCTTACCTTGGGGTGGGCCACCCTTCCCTACAATCAAGATTACAATTTCTCACCTCCAAAAACACATAAAAGATTTGCAGTTCGAAACTGTAGTGGGTCTCCTTTCTCTGAGCAATCTCACTCATAAAATCATGCCATTTACTGATGCATCCTGGAATTTTGTTTTCTGCAATGAGAGTCAGTGAAACTCTGGGATGTTCTCAGTCTGAGTGTGTTGACAAAACCAGTCATAGCTCAGAGTGCTTTTTAGACTTGTGTAGCTTGAATATAAAAATTAAGAGTCTACATGAGAATGTTGGGTAATGACTAAAAAGCTATGTTAAATAGCAATTAATAAACAGATAGAGACTGAGCTCTCAAGGAAGCAGCAGAAAAAATAGACATCAGAATTGTAGTTGGAAGTGCATCCAAAGAAATCTAAGCTTCAAGATAAACATGCAATGACCAGCCCTACATACCACCCTAAAGGATAAATAGCATCTTGAAATCATATTGTAATTAGCACCGATATAGTTGAAATAGATTTCCAGTCTGGTAGATGTCAGATATGCCAAGTTCGTGTTCCTTGAAGATGAAGAATAAATTTCATGGAACAGAGGTTAAGAGTAGGAAAGATTTATTGAAATACAGTTAGGATAGGAGAGATTCTGAAAGTGGGTTGCCACTGAAGTTGTGTCTCTGAGAATGTTTCAAAGGGCAAAATCATGAAGCAAGTTCAAAATCACAAGAGGGAAAATGTGGGTCAGACTATAATCTGCCAATAAGAGTACAAGTACAGCTGCTTAGGCACTGTTTAATCAAGAGGGAAGCTGGGCAAGAAGCAAAAGTACATGGGAAAAACAAAGGCATTTTTTGGAAAGACTGGGTCTGGATGCCCTTGTCATTGATCTGTGTGACTAAGTCTGGATGTTTTGGTCACTGAGCTAGATGACTGATGTCTATCTGGACTTTACTGAGTCACATGATGCTAACCACAGTACAATTTCAAATTTACCCCTCAGGAAGTCATGTAGATTTGGTCATTGCATCTTTATCTTGAAGTCTGGCCTTCAATGGATGTGCCTCCAGCCACTGTTTTGGTGTGTTCTCATTTTATTTTTTTTACACTAACTGTCTCAAGGGCACAGCCCTGCCTGATTGCCTATTAATTTCTATATAACTTAGCCACCTACAGAAAAGTCACAATGTGTGCAAAGTGTGACTCAAACTCTAATCAACCTATAGGATTACAAGGACAACTGCTTAGCTAATATTGATCCAATAGGGCATGAGTCGTATAACAAGGGCACATGGAAAGAATGGAGGTGACTGTGGAAAGAGATGGGGTCAGTAAATCCGGATTGGCATTAGTAGCCAAGGTGGGTGACCATAGCATCTGGACCCATTGTGAATTTGCTGTAAAAATTGCCTCTGACAAAAGACTATGATGACCACTAACTCAGGACCACTTCTGCTAGTCCAGGATCCATTCTTCTCTCCTTATTTCTGATACAATTCTCCCGACTTATTCCTTTAGTTTGTGACTTCATTTCTTGATGTTGTGAGATCACAAACTCAGCATGTTTGACATCTAATAGGTCAAGAGTTACTTAAAATAAAAGGGATTTTTTTCATGGAGTTACTACAGGGAAACATTGGAATTTTTTTTTATTTAAGCAAAGAAAAGAAAGATATATAGCAAAGACAACAGCAAAAGAGACAACAAACTACTAGAGTAAATGCACAACAGTAACATTGCAGGTTTACAAAACAGGATGATAGAAACTTGACAATGGTTGCAATATTGCATATCATTATCTTTAAAATGGTTATTTACATTAACAGATATAGACATGTAAAATTGATCTAATCATGTGAGTATTAATTGTTCTTTCTCAATAATGAATATATTCAGCAGTGTGTTCATTTTAGTTATCTTACATATACATATATGCAGATTTATATCTTTTCCTTTTCCCTTCCCTCTTTCCCCCTTTTCCCTTTCCAATTACTTTTGCTCTTTGAGCTGTTTTTTACCCTTACATAGTATTTATTATAGATTTTGGATCATATATACTTTTTCCATTTCTTACACTAGGGAGACAATATGGTATTTACACATGTGAGTTTGATTTATCTCACTTATGAGTATGGTCTCAAGTCATGACTATTTACTTACAAAAGTCTCAATGCAATCTTTCTTAATAGCTGAGTAGTACTCTGTTGTATAAAAACACCACATATTCTATCCAATCTTTGATTGATGGGCACTTAGGTTGTTTCCAAGATCTGGCTATTACAAGTTGGATTGTTATAAACATGGGTGCACAGATATCACTATGGTATGATGTTTTCAATTCTTCTGGGAAAATGCCCAGAAGTGGGATAGCTGGGTTGAATGGGATCTCTAATCCTAGCTTCTTGAGGAATCTCCACACTGATTTCCACAGTGGTTGCACCAGTCTACACTCCCACTAACAGTGGAGAAGAGTTCCTTTTTTCCCCACAGCTCCTCCAGCATTTGTTGTTGCTTGATTTTTTAATCTTGGCCATTCTTTCTGGAGTGAGATAGAATCTCAGTGTTGTTTTAATTTGCATTTCCTGAATGACCATTGATGTTGAACATTTTTTCATATATTTATTTTCCATTTGTATTTCTTTCTCTGAGAAGTGTGCATTCATCTCAGATGCCCATTTTTGGATTGGGTCCTTGAATTTTAGGGGCCTGATTTCTTTTAATTATATATATGTTTTGGATAGAAGTCCTTTGTCTGATGGACAATTGGCTAAGATATTTTTCCAGTTCGTGGGTTTTCTTTTCACTCTGCTGGAGATTTCCTTTGACATGCAAAAACTTTTTAGTAAGATGAGATCCCAGTTGTTGATTCTGGGAAGTGTTTCCCGTGCAATTTGATTTTTGTTCATGAACCCTCTGCCTACTCCTGTGTCACCAAGATTTTTACCTATTCTGTCTTCTAGTAAGTTTAGTGTCTCTGTTTTTATATTCAGATCTTTGGTTCATTTTCACTTTATTTTAGTGCATGGTGATAGGCATGGATCTAGTTTTAGTTTACAGCATATAGAAAGCCAGTTTTTCCAGCACCATTTGTTAAAGAGGCTATCTTCTTCCAATGTACATGTTTGGCCCCTTTGTCAAAGATGAGGTGGCTAAGTGTGTTTGTAGTTGTGGCTATATCTTCTAATCTATTCCATTGATCTTCAGGTCTGTTTTGATTCCAGTACTATGCTAATTTTATCACAGTAGCTTTGTAGTACAGTTTCAAGTTGGGGATTGTGATGCCTCCTGCCTTCCCTTTGTGGTCCAGAATTGCCTTTCTAGGTCTTTTCTGGTTCCAGATGAATTTCAGAATTGCTTTTTCTAGCTCTGTGAGGTAGGCAGGTGGTATTTTGATTGGGATTGCATTGAATCTGTATAATAATTTTGGGAGGATGGCCGTTTTCACGATGCTTGCTCTTCCTGTCTATGAACAGGGAATATCTTTCTATTTTCTGAAATCTTCTTCTATTTCCTTCTTTAGAGTAATGTAATTTTCACTGTATACATCTTTTACTTCCTGTGTTACATTGATTCCTAAGTATTTCATTTTTTTGGATGCTATAGTGAAGGATGTGGTTTCCCTTATTTCTCTCTCAGTGACTTTGTTGTTTGTGTACAGGAATGTTACTGATTTTTGAGTGGTCACTTTGTATCCAGCTACATTACTGAATTTGGTTATTACTTCTAGAAGTCTTCTAATGTATTTTTGGGGGTCTTCTATGTAGAGTATCATATCATCTGGAAATAATGATAATTTCACGTCTTCCTTTCCTATCCTTAGTCCCTTTATTTCTTTCTCTTGTCTAACTGCTCTGGCTAATATTTCCAGAACTATATTGAATAGGAGTGATGATAATGGACATCCTTGTCTTGTTCCTGATTTTAGGTTGAAAGTTTTCAGTTTTTCTCCATTTAATAAGATGCTGGCTGTTGGTTTATGATGTATACCTTTTATCAGGTTGAGGTAGAGACCATCTATCCCGATTTTCTGTAGGGTTCTTTATCACGAATGGGTGTTGGATTTTGTGAAAAGCTTTTCTGCATCTATTGAGATGATCATGTGGTTCCTGTCCTTGGCCCTGTTGATATGGTGTATTACATGTATTGATTTCTGTATGTTGAACCATCCCTGCATTCCTGGGATGAATCCCACTTGATCATGGTGTATAATCTTTCTGATAACTTGCTGTATTCTATTTGCCAGTATTTTATTGAGGATTTTTGCATCTACGTTTATTAGGGAGATTGGCCTATAATTTTCTTTTTTGTTTAGGTCTTTCTCTGGTTTTGGTATTAGGGTAATACTTCTTTCCAGGAATGAGTTAGGGAGATTTGCTTCCCTTTCGATTTCATTGAAGAGTTTGAGGAGTGCTGGCATTGTCTTCCCTAAATTTCTTATAGAATTCAGCAGTGAATCCATCAGGGCCTGGGCTTTTCTTTGTTGGTAGGGTCCTAATTACATTTTCAATTTCATTAGCTGAAATTGGGTTATTCAGCAACTTTACGTCTTCTTGATTTAGCTTTGGTAATTGGTAGCTTTCTAGGAATCTGTCCATTTCTTCTGTGTTATCAAATCTATGTGAGTAAAGGTTTTTGAAGTAGGTGTTGATGATCTTCTGTATTTCCACCAGGTCTGTAGTGATTTCATCCTTTTCATTTCTTATTGCATGAATTTGGGTTTTTTCTTTCCTCTTCTTGATAAGGTTGGCTAGGGGTTTATCAGTTCTATTTACTCTTTCAAAGAACCAACTCATGGATTCATTAATTCTTTGTATTGTTTTCTTAGTTTCAATTGCATTAATTTCTGCTCTAATCTTAATAATTTCCTCCCTTCTTTGGGCTTTGGACTTGACTTGCTCTTCTTTTTCTAGAAGTTTGAGGTGTAGCATTAGGTTGTTTATGTGTGTTCTTTCCGTTTTTTCTTATATGAGGTTTAGTGCTATAAATTTTCCTCTGAGGACTGCTTTCATTGTATCCCACAGGTTCTGGTAATTTGTATTTGCATTTTCATTCAATTGTAGATATTGTTTGATTTCTTCTTTAACTTCTTCTGTGACCCATTGGTTATTTAGTAGAGTATTATTTAATTTCCATGTGTTTACTCAGCTGTTGTAGGTTTTTTTGTCATTCATTTCCAATTTTACTGCGCTGTGGTCAGATAATGTGCATGGAATTATGTCAGTTTCTTTGCATTTACTTAAGCATGTTTTGTGGACCAGTATATGATCTGTTTTATAGAATGACCCATGTGCAGCTGAGAAGAATTTGTATTCCGATGTTGATGGGTGGAATACTCAGTATACATCTACTAGGTCCATTTGTTCATAAGTTTGATTCAGTTCTGTTGTTTCTTTGCTGATTTTTTGTTTGGTTGATCTGTCTCTCTGTGACAGTGGGGTATTAAGGTCCACTGTTATAACTATAGTATTGTTTATTTGGTTTTTTATGTCTATTAAGAATTGTCTTACATAGTTGGGTACTCCCATATTCGGTGCATATATATTTATGATTGTAATCTCTTCCTCTTGAAGTTTTCCCTTAACAAATATGTAGTGACCTTTTTTATCTCTTTTGATCATTCTCGGTTTTAAGTTTGCATTGTCTGCAAACACAATAGCTACCTCTGCTATTTTCTGGGTTCCTGTTGCATGGAGTATTGTTTTCCAGCGTTTGATTTTTAGTCTGTGAATTTCTTTTTGAGTGAAATGTGTTTCTTGTACACAGCATATTGTTGGGCTTTGTTTCTTAACCCACTCTGCCAGTTTGTTTGTTTTTATTGGTGAGTTGATACCATTTACATTGATTGATATTACTGATATGTACTGGCTCATCCCTGTCATGATATCTTTCTGTTGTTGGTTTTCTCCATTTTCTGTTTAATTATTTGCCCTGCTTAGTGGTTTCCTTTTGTTGTTGTTCTTAAGATTGTGGCTATCTTTGTGTCTTTCTAGAGTGTCTTTCAGTACTCTTTATAGTGTTGGTTTGGTGGCCAAAAATTTGTTCAGTTGTTCTTTGTCATGAAAGTATCTTATTTCTCCATCAATTTTTTAAGGATAGTTTTGCAGTGTACATCAATCTGGGTTGCAAGTTGTTTTCTTTCAGGATTTGAAATACTTCACTCCAAGCTCTTCTTAACTTAAAGGTTTGTGTTGAGAAGTTTGCCATGATTATGATAGTTTTCCTTTATAGGTGATCTGTTTGTTTTCTCTGACAGCTTTTATTGTTTTGTTCTTGTGCTGTATTTCTGATACCCTTATTATTATATGTCTGGCTGAAGATTTATTTTGGTTGTGGTTAATTGGGGTTCTGTATGGCTCAGTTACCTGTATTTCAGATTCTCTTCCCATGTTTGGAAAGTTTTCTGCTATTATTTCTGCAAATAGTCTTCACAGGTCATTAGTATTGACCCCTGTTTTTCATTTATGCCTATTTATCTTATGTTATTTCTCTTGGCATCGTCTTGCAGCTATTGAATTGTTGTTTCTTGGTTCCTTACTATTTTTAAGAGACCTTTTCTTTCGTGGCCATGATCTCCCATGCTGTCTTCAAGATCTGAGATTCTGTCTTCAGCTTCATGTAAGTGGTTTTTCAAACTTTCCATGGAGTTTTTCATTTCCTGCATTTCCCTTTGCATCTGCTTCATGCATTCTGTTTGTGTCTTATATTTTTCATTCAAAGTTTTGATCATTTTCTTAAGTTCTCCTATTTTTTTATCTTGCTCTTCTTTAGATACACACAACATTTCTTTAATAATGATTTTCATTTCAATTTTTAGCTGAGAGAGTATTTCTGATTTGAATTTCTCTATAGCTTCATCAAGCTGTTTCTTTACTGCATTTTTTATCATTTCAGAAAGTTCAGGTGTGTGACTCCCACTGTCTTCCATTTCAGTGTCTCTTGGGTTTGTTCTTAGTGGGCTGGGGGACTGAGACTGCCTCTTGGTCTTTCATTTTGTCATTTTCTTCTAGAACCTATGTGGCTCTGTGTCCTGTGAGGCTGACTGGGTGTTCCCCTGTGGGTCGCGCTGAGGGGTGTGTTGTGCTGAGTCATGGGACCTGGTAGAGCTGGATCCTGTGCTAAGCAAGTGAGTGTGGCCTCCTGGGGCATGTGGGTGGAGCCTCTGCCCTAATTGGGTGGGGGCCAGGGCCTTCCCATCCCAGGGAGCTAGGCAGAGTATACCTCGGAGTGTGATGCCACCCAGACCTTGGGTCTGGCTGCAAGAAGTTCAGAGCTACATTTGTGCCAGTCAAGCCTGGGCGAGTCCCAGGCCTACAGTGTCAGGGCCTTGCTCCTGGCTGGGCAGGGCCTGTGAGCACTAGGATGAGGCACATGGGCCGCTCCACTGAAGTATTGAGTTTGTGCACACTCTGCACTCTGTTGGGGGGAGCCCAAGCTCTCCAAGGCCCTGCAGCTATGTTGGTCAGTCCCTGATGAGCAGCTCTGGGGTCCTGGGCTGAGCTTGGCTTGGCTGTATACCTCTGTGTCCTGTGAGGCTGGCTGGGTGTTCCCCTGTGGGTCACACTGAGGGGTGGGTTGCGCTGAGTCATGGGACCCAGTAGAGCTGGATCCTGTGTGCAGCAAGTGAGGGCAGCCTCTTGGGGTGTGTGGATGGAGCCTCCCCCTTAACTGGGTGGGGGCCAAGGCCTCCAGGTCCCAGGGAGCTAGGCAGAGTTTACCCCGGAGTGTGATGCCGCCCGAATCCTGAGTCTGGCTGCAAGGAGTTCAGAGCAACAGCTGTGCCAGGCAAGCCTGGGCATGTCCCAGGCCTCAAAACATTGGAATTTTTTCTTTCTTCTGCCCTACTTTTCCTTAAAACATAAGAGTAATATAAACATCATAAGTGGCTTTTTGTAATCATAAATCCTGAAGATTATTTTTTAAATGTCAATTAAATATGTAATAACTCTAAAGGAATTGTGTTCTTTTTCATGTCATAGGACAAAAGGTAAGAAACAATTAAGTTTTTTGCTTTTTAAGTTAATGTATACTTTGAAATTTGCTTTACTTTTTGGATTTAAAGGCAGGAAGCATTGTACAGGGCTAATGTTCTAAGTAGCCACTGAAAAGTTAAACATTATAGGAACTCCAATTTATAGATATCATGTAGCTTCCCATTAAAGTAATATTCTAATTCAACTCAATTCTCTCTTAAAAACATTGGGACTTTATTGGATCTTTGAGAGAAAAATAATGGAAGAAGATGATTAAAAGCTATGTAGTACTTGTAGTATTCCCACAGTCTGACAGTACAAGGAACTTTTATTGCAAGTGTGATATTAGTCAATAAAAAAATCCAAACATAATAATTTGACTCATCTTTGAAATGAAAAATTGAATATTCCATATGAGTAGTAAAATGTAATGAATAGTAAAAAGTAAAATATTGTATTCTTCATGTGAACCCCACACATTGAATATCATTACAAAACTATGGTACCTTTT
>RJWM01036099.1:0-18381 GCA_004363535.1 Dasyprocta punctata | reverse complement strand
ATGCTGGGGTCACAGGTGTGCACACCATGCTTGAGAGTTGGATTTTTATCATGCACACTCCAGACTCAGCCTCATACCAGAGGCTTCAGCAAGTGGAGCTATTCCTGCTGGGACATCTTTCCTCTCCAGGAACCCAATTCCCAGGCCGGCCCAAGGACATCTCCACAGTGCCATCCTGCCTGACCCCAACCCCCACTCCCACCACAGCTCTGCCCCGGCCAGTGCTGATTGCCGACACCAACTCTGTACTAGCCTTGCTCTCAGGAGCTCCCATAGCTTTGGCTCTCTGAAACCCACAGGAAGGAAAGCCCAGAGGTGGGGTTCCCCATTTTATTCAGCACCCCGACTGTTCCCTTAACTCACGGTGTTGTTTGTTTCTTCAGTACTCTGTACGCTGTTTGTCAACCTTGGTGCATTTTGTGAAAATTCTAGTACAAATGATTTTATTTCTCCGTGTCTTTTGGAAGAACTGCAAGAATCTTAGTTCCAGTATAAGGCAAATCTCTTATAACAGCGTGTGGAAGGTTGAACGTTGAAAAGTATTCATATCAAGCTGAGCATGGTGGCGCACACCTGTAACCTCAGCACTAAAGTGGCTGAGACAGGAGGATTCCCTGGAGCTCGAGGCCTGTGGGGCCACATGGGGAAGACTGTCTCAAAAAGAATTTAAAAAAAGACCCAAACCTTATTTCATTGCAAGCATTCAAGTTACTAGATTCCCAGGAATGGAGGAGAAATAAAGGTGATACTAACTTTATCTGACAATCAGATAAAGATCAAATATATGAATGATTGTGTGAAGCAGAGGGCAAAGAAAAACAGTCTTTTGGGACATTAGGTTCCATAATAAAGTGATCTAAATTTATATTCATTGACTGGAAATCGCAGAGGAGGGAGAGTCCTACTGTGCTTGCAGGGAGAATACGGTCTGTTACCACTAATAACACCACAAAAGGAAAAGTAACTGATAGCCTCGTGAGCACCTTTGCTGTTTCACTTTACTGGATATAAAATTTTTATTTGGAATTTCATATAAATGGTCCTGACCTCTGTTCATTTTCCTATTATTTTCCCCATGAGCACATAAGGTTTTCACAAGGAAATACTAGTATTTCTTGTTGGTTTTTCTTTTTTTTTTTTTTTTTTTTTTTGCAGCATCAAGGATTGAACTCACAACCTTGTGCCTGCCAAACAGGCGCTCAAGCCACTGAGCCAAACTCCTGGCCCTGGCTTTTTGAGGCAGGGTTGCACTATGTAGCTCAGGCCGGCCTTGCACTCACATTGTAGCCCAAACTGGCCTCGAACTCACAACGCTCCTCCTACCTCAGCCTCCTGAGTGCTGGGATTAAAGGCGTGCGCCACCACGCCCAGCTGGTTTGGTTTTTGAAGGGATCCAGGCCTTTGCTGGAATCCAAGGTGACCCCTCTGTATCACAAGGCTCTGTGCATAAAAGGTGCAGCAGGCCCTGGCTGGTGAGTCTATAAAGTGTGTTTGGTCAGAGAGGGGTTTTACACCAGGTGTGGGTGCAGAGGAAGGGCACTGGGCAGATTCCAATCACCAACTAGGTCTTCCTGGGCAACCAGGGAAAAGCTGGAGCCTGGAGCCTTGGAAATAGCCTTGCATTTTAAAGCACTGTTCTGTCCCAGGACAGCGCTTAATTTGCAACCCTTTTCTGGTCCTGATTTCTCTCACATTGTAGCTTTATGTTCACCTCTCTCAGTGGTCTGTAAATTACAAATGGGGGAAGAGGGTCTGAAACTTCCAAGGAATATTATTTATTTATTTTTGCTCTTTTGGCTTTTTGAGACACGGTCTCAATATGCAGGCCTTGAGCTCACTTTGTAACGCAGGCTCATCAGGAGCTCACAACGATCCTCCTTCCTCAGCCTCCTCAATGCTGGGATTATAGGCGTGCACCAGCCACCATACACAGCTCCAAGGAGTTTTAGAAGTATTGTTTTTCTCTTACTATTTTGTTGTGAAATTCCTACTTTTTTCATAAAAAAGTAATAAGAATTAAATATTTATTTTAAAAAAACCTTGGAATTAGGGTCTTCTTACAGAGTTACATCTCCAGTCTTCTTTCTTTATTTTTTCTGTTTTTATGGAGTAGGGTCTTGCTATGTAGTCCAGGTTTCTTTCTTTCCTTCTTTCTCTCTTTCCTTTTTTTTTTTGAGACAGGGTCTCGCTACAAAGCTCAGACTTGCTTCGAGTTCATTATCTATGTAGCCCAGGACTCAAACTCTCAGCGATCCTCTGCCTCAGCCTCCCAAGTGCTGGGGTTACAGGCATGTGCCACCTATTTATTTAATTTGAAGACAGGGCTGAATTTGAACTTTTGATCCTCCATCCACTGTCTCCCTCAGGTCTTGGATTACAGGCATGTTTTATTTATTTGCTAGGCATTGCAACAATCCTGTACTAACAATAGTGGCCAAAACTTGAAAGTTAATCTATAATCCTATCACCCAACAGATCACTTGTTTCTACTTTCTCTTCTATTCTCACGCATTAACCATTACCCAAAGCAATTTACCAATCTTATTTAGAATGCTGCCTGCATACACCTTTTTTTGTTTTGGTTTGTTTGTTTTCCAGGACAGGATTGCTACATAGTTCAGGCTTGCCTTGCCTGCATACATTCTAAATATAGATTTGCATTTTGCTTTTAATTAATTATTATTATTATTTGATACTGGGGATCAAACTCACAACCTTGTGCCTGCCAGGCAGGTGCTTAGGCCACTGAGCTAAATCCCCAGCCCTATTTTTTGAGACAGGGTCTTACTATGCAGGTCAGGCTGGCCTTGAACTCACTTTGTAGCCCAGGATAGTCTCGAACTTGCAACAATCCTCTTGCCTCAGCCTCCGGAGTGCTGGGATTAAAGGCATGCGCCACTACGCCCGGCAAATTCATTATTGTTATTATTATTATTTGGAGACGGTTTCACAATGTAGGCTGGCCTTGAACTCACTGTGTAGCCCAGGCTGGCTTCCAACTCATGGCAATCCTCCTGCCTCAGCCTCCCAAGTGCTGGGATTACAGACATGCGCCACAAAGCCCGTCTTGCTTTTAATTCTTTTTCATTCTTGCTAAAGTATTTCTGAGGCTGCAAAATATATATTCACAATATGGCTTTCGTGGCCACTTCATGTTCCACCCGGGAGAGGCACTTTAAAAGGAATTACTTCACTACAAGAATCCAACGTTTTGGGAGCCCTCCTCCCCCAACACATTTGACCTTGCGCTGCACGCCCCGAAGGTCGGCCAGGGTGAAGCCCCAGGCTCTGGGCTACCCGAGCCGAGTCCAACAGCACTGCGCGGGAGGGGCGCAAGGCCGCGGCAGCTCAGCCAATCGCGTGGCTTACCCGCGCACCTGCTGTCTTGGCGCCTTTTCCAAGAGGCCCCGCCCCGCCCCCTACAGGGTGCGCGCGCAACTCGCTCAAGGCGTTTTCTTTAGACCACCTCCTTAGGTGGTACGTGAGGCCGGAAATGACATCAACCCCTGGGGGGTCAGGGGGTGGAGCCTGGTTATAAACTGCACGTTGTGGGTGGACATCGCCTCAGAGAGCGTAGGGAGCGCGGAGTTCGCTGGGCAGCACTGGAGGAGCCTGTGTGAGTGATGCGCTTCTGGGAAGACCCGGCCGCGCCTCGTGTTCTCTCTCCTCAGCCTGCGGGGCGGGCCCGCTGCGGTGCTGTCCAGCTGCCGTGGGCCCAGCGGGGCGGGCAGGCGACAGCCGGGCCTGGGGGCTAGGGGCGGCGGGGTGGGACGGCTGTGGGACACGGGCGTTCCCGCCTTTGCTGCATTCTGCGCCCGCTCCTATGCCGAGCGGCGAGTGACTCCCATGTTAGGGCCGGGGCGAGGTGAAGGGTCCCCACTGTCCCCCTGCGCCCCTCCATTCCGCCTCGGCTCTGCGCCCTCGTGATCTTCTTCCTCCCTCGCAGCCCGGATCCCGGAGCGCGGGGCGGCCACGCTGCTGAAGCGCCGGTCGCTTGGCCGAGAGCACGTGCTGCCCAGGAAGTCGCCCCGGGCAGCGGCTGCCGAGGATCGGAGGTGACCTTGGCCTCGGAACCCATCGCCACCGCGCGTCCCCTAAGGCTCGAGTCTCATTGCGGATAGAAACAAAGCTGTCTCCGGTTCGGTGCCCGGCAGCGTGTCGCGGGCAGTTAGATGGCAGCTACAGGGCACGTTGGAACCCCGGTGCCACTTGATCTTTTCTTGCGGGCTCTGCCCCTTGGCATTGTGGATGGAGTCTCATTTTTTCCAATCAGAATCAGCGCGAGCGCCGCAGGTGTTCGCCACAAGAATATTGCTAGCAGTCATTGCCACAAGATGGGCGACCTCGGGAACAAGGCTGTAGAGGCAGATTGGGAACCAGCAGGACAATCAAAGGGTTGTAGAAGCCCACTGGGTTCGCTGTTTCTGTTGGACAGCGCTCTAAAGTGGTAGTGGACAGAATGGATAAGAAAATATTTGGTGACAGTTCTCAGTTAACACTTCGTCCCTGCTCACTGTTTGTGATGACCTTGGGACACATCACTTACCCAAAGGACAGGATTGGTGTTCTGCGCCCTTTTTTTTCTTTCTCTCTCATTTTCCTTTTCTTTCCTTTTTTCTTGTAAGAGGATTGAAGTAGGAAATAGTTGTCCTGTTACAGAAGTATTTGGCTACTTGATACCTTTATTCTAGGTTTAGATATTAGTTAGAAATACTAGATGCTAGTTGTCTCTGTGTGGGAAATTTGACCTCACTGACAAAAGACATTTAAGCTAATTTCTAGAGGTTACTGTGAAAGTTAAGTTCAGGGTTTCTAAATACTTGTGGGCCTGCTGCAGTTTTTGTTATTTTGTTTTTTGTGTTTTACCAAAACAGCAAATATTTTCCAAAGGCTTATCAGTGAGATCACAATGTAGTGAATGTGAATTTTTTTTTTTTGACACAGGATCTCCCTGTGTAGTTCAGACTGATCTGGAATTTGAGGCAATCCTGCTGCCTCAGCCTCCCTAGTGCTGGGATTACAGGTGTGCAGCACTATGCCTGGCTAAGTTTTTTCAAAATGAAGTATACTTCAGTAAAAGACATTGGTCCATTCCTGTAATCCTAGCAGGATCATGAGAGTTTGGGGCTAGCTTGGGGGATCCTGTTTCCAAAAAAACCATTAAAAGCTGGGTGCAGTGGCACATGCCTATAATTACAACATTGGCAGACTGAGGAGGGTGGTGGTGAGTTGGAGGCCAGCCTTGACTGCAGAGTGAGACCCTGTCTCAAAAAGCAGAAAAACCAGCCGGGCGTGGTGGCACTCACCTTTAATCCCAGCACTCTGAAGGCTGAGGCAGGAGGATCATTGTGAGGTCGAGACCAGCCTGGGCTACAAAGTGAGTTCAAGGCCAGCCTGAACTGCATAGTAAGACCCTGTCTCAAAAAATAGGGCCGGGGATTTAGCTCAGTGGAGTAAGTTTGATCCCTGGTACCAAAAAAAACAAAAAACAAAAAAACAAAAAAAACCAAACCCAGAAAAGCCCCAAAACAATAAAAATAAATAATAAACTACATTTTCCTTAATCCCCCTCAAAATATTCTCCCTCACTTTTGACACACTTGTTCCATCATTCTTGCCACTTTGAGTTCTGGAAGTCCTCTCATGAGTATCTTAATAATTTATGCTGTCATGATTGCTTTAATGACCTGGATCAATTAAAAAAGCTAACCTTTTTGACTGAGGAAGAGCCAGAAGTCACAGGGTGGCAGTTCCTGTGAATAAGGTGGATGAGAACACGCTGTGATGTTTTTATGAGCCTGCATTATGATTGAATGGCACTTAGCAGCATTCACTGTATTTTTATCATACCTTGTAAAATACCCTCTAGAAAAGGCAGAAGTGCCTCAGAAAGTGGCAAAAAACGAGAGGAGGCCTTCAAAGAGAGGGGGGAGTATTTTGAGGAAGATTAACAACAATGTCTATTTTACTATAATTAAAAATTTTTTTTGTAATTTTAAAAATTTAAGCACTTACCGTATTTTTTGATATATGTGCTGCTGAAATGAGCACAACGTACCGTATTGTTTGATTGACCCTGTATGTGTAGCATAGCATCCGTTTTTCTTTTCTTTTCTTTTTTTTTTTTTTCTTTTTTTTGGCTTTTTGAGACAGGGTCTCGATATGCAGTTCAGGCTGGCCTTGGGCTCACTTTGAAGCCCAGGCTGGTCTTGAATTTGCAGCAATCCTCCTGCCTCAGCCTCCTGAGTGCTGGCATTACAAGAGTATGCCACCATGCCCAGCTAGCATCCATTTTTCTTTGATGGGCTCTTGTCATGTCAAGTAATGGTTGGCTGTGAACCTAGCCTGTGTTGATTGTTGGGTAGAGGTCAGTTTGGCGTACCCCATCCTAAGGGTAGTCAGTTATTTGCCTGTGATAATGTATGTATTTATAGTGGGGCAACCTAAATCCAGCAACAGTGAAAGCTAATTAAAAATGACCCTCAGTGGCCTTATGGAACTCTTATGATTTGGTGCCTACTTCCTGCTCTCCCGTATGGGCACAACACAAGTAGATGGCAGTGACTGAGTGGTTCTGAGCTTCAGGTTGGGCAGTTTCTTCAGAAAACTGAAAGAAAATAAGGATTCTGCTTGTTTTCTTTGATTTCCTCCACTGTCCTTGCATTTCAAGGTCAAAGTTAGCCCCTTAAAGCTAAGAAAGAGCCTGATGTTGTTTTGTCAAATCCACGTCCATGGGTTCCAAGTGAGCTTGTTAGGGAGTGAAGGTCTCCAAAACAGACCCTTGAAAACAGGTAGAGGAACTTCCTTATGTGAGTTGCAAGTGCTTGAAAGAGTGGCCTATTTCCTAAATTGAAGTGGGCTTGTCAGTGCGAACAGGTGGCTTAAGCTTATTTCATGAAAAAGGAGTGGCCATTTTGGGTATGTTATCCACAGGTGCAACTGTGTCTGACCCCAGTCCCACCCTACAGCTCTTTGTGGTGTTTACAGATCTCTGGTTTTGGGGCACCATAAAGTAGTTCAAGATGTCAAGATAGTTACTGTTTTAAAAATTAAGTAGAATTTAAAGCTGTATTTCAAGGAAGTAGGAATTAGTTGATTGAATTTATTCTGCAGCACTGGAGACTGAAGTCAGGAACTCCTTGGATAAGAATGTTCTACCAGTGAGCTACACCCGCTGCAAGATGATTGCATTTAAAGAAGTTTGGGGCTGTCTACTGTCTTTGCCTGCTTCCACCTCACAGTCAATTAAAGACATTTCAGATCCTTCTGCTTCAGGTTCAAAACACACAGGACTGTGTTTTGCTTATTTTAATTTCTCATTAGTGGGAGAACTGACTAGTGTTTCAGTCACCATTGGTACATCATACCTATAACTAGTATGAGAAAATCAAAGTGATATTTGGTTTATCTTTCTGCTAGACTATCAGTATTGATGGTGTCATCTTGAAATAAGCCAAATGAGAACAATGTGGAATTTATTTATTTATTTATAGATTTTTTGAGACAGGGTCTCACTGTGTAGTGCAGGCTGTCCTTGAACTTACTTATGTAGCCCAGGATGGCTTCCACCTCACTGTGATCCTCCTGACTTGGCCTCTCAAGTGCTGAGATCACAGGTGTGTGCCACCATGCCCAGCCAGTGTGACTTTTTTTTTTTTTTTAAAGATGTGACCTTTTAATAGAACTCCTTATAGACAATGGTATTGTAGCAGGTGTGAGAAGTTCTCACATGCTTTTCGAGCACATAGAGTGATTTCAGTTGGAAGAAAATTCACTAAAGGAGTCTTTTAAATAACAAGCTTCTCTCCTGTATGTGAGGTTGCTTTGAAAGACTGTCTCATAAAATTGTGAACATCATAGTATCTTTTTTATATCATATACTACTGTGATCCTCACAGATACAAATTGATAGGAATAAAATGGAAATTGTCTAGCTCAAAATTTTTTTCTGTGACTTGATCTCTTATGATATAGTATTCTTAATTTTGTGTCTGGTTATTGAAATAGAAATGGGATCTGTTTTCTTAGTTAAAACTTTAAATTTATTTATACATATCATACTTTCATGGTAGTAGACTGAATCACTTGTATTTGTTTAAATTATTTAGATCATTTATCACTTCAGTTTTAAAATTAACTTATAAAGGGTGTAGCTCAGTTATATAAGGACTTGCTTTGCATGGGTGAGGTCCTGAGTTTGACTTCCAGTACTGCTATATAAACAAACTTATTTAAAACTAGAAAAGCTGATGTCTGATACAGGTAAGTATTAAACTTGTAAGCTGTTGTTTTTTTTCCCCCCCTAGAAAAGGCTAAAATAGGCTCAGGGTGGGACCTTTTCATACTGGTTCTACTGATTGGGTGTGAACAGTGTGGTGGTATGGTGGCGATAAAGTTTTTGTACCAGAAGGGAGAAGAGATTGTGTTTCTGAGAATATGACATATTGCATATGTCTTTATGTGTTTTTTTTTTTTTCTTTCTTTTTTTTAGACATAGGCTCACTATGTAGCCACGTGAGGCTCAAATTCATGACAAGCCTCATGACTGCTGGCCTTACAGGCCTGTGCCATCATGCTTTATGCTTTTTTGTTTTTTGTTTTTTTGAGACAGGGTCTTGCTATGTAGTTTAGGTTGGCCTTGAACTCACTATATTAGTCCAGGCTGGCCTCAGACTCTCTGAAATTCTCTTGTCTCAGCCTCTTGAGTACTGGCCTTAGCTTGCTATGTAGGCCAGGCTGGCCTTGAACTCCAGGCGATGGATCCCCCTGCCTTCCAGCCTCCCAAGGGCTGGGATCACGGGGTGTGCCACCACACCCAGTTTATTGCATCTGAGTTAAGACTTGGATTTAAATTTTTTTTGTAATTTATATAATGTTCTTTGTTTTACAATCAGCGTGCTTTGTGCCATCTGAGTGTCCAATGTACAGGTGTACTTATGTACAGGGAAAAACCTCAAAGTAGATAGTATGCAATGTCTGTCCATTTTATAAATCTCAGCATAACATTTAAGCAGTTAGATACACTTGAGCCAAGCTGATCAGAAAATTCAGATTTCAGTTAAGGCTTTAAGTAAACACATAGTTATAGAAGTCTGTAATGAAAAAGAGTATAATGAAAAAGGCTAAGATTAATTTCTTAAGTTTCCAGAGATAATCCAGTTTCCATAACCCAGTAATCCATTGCACTTAATTTTTAGGGTATCAGTTTTAGCCTTGTACAAATCATTCAGCCTTTCAGATAAGTGATCTCTTGTTCTGTAAAATAGCATAACCCATGGGATTTTTGGTCCTTTTTGTGTCAGATCAAATGATTGTAGCAGCTGTTACTCAGAAGGATTAGGGCTTCTGTCTTATTAGGGACCCTTTGTGGTCTCTGTAGCATGACTAGTCTTGATTCATTCTGCTTTGGTTTTTGTTTTTTTTCTCCACATGGTAGTCTGTTACCTTTTTGTATGTGTACCTTTTCTTTGACTACTAAATTTGATTACTTTAATCTGCTTAGCAGAAATGACATGCTAACTACCCCCCATTTTAATTTTCAAAAATTTCAAGACTGAAGGAAAAATTGAAATAATAGTACAGTGACATTATCTATGACCTCTTTAACTAGATTCATCAACTGTTAATTAAGTTTGCCAGGCTCCCTGCTCCCCATTTCTGTTTTTGTAACAGCTGTGCCTGAGTAAAAAATGACTGAGGTATGGGGGGGGGGTGCATGCTTGTAATGAGGAAGCTGAGGCAGGAGGATACCAAATCTAAAGCCAGCCTGAACAATTTAGCAGTATCAAGTAATTTAGTCCAAACTGGGTGTGGTGGAGGATGCCTGTAATCCCAGCAGGCTGAGGCAGGAGGATTGCTTCGAGGAAGCCAGCATGGGCTACATGGTGAGTTCAGGGATAGTCTGAGCTACATAGAAAGACCTTGTCTCAAAAAAATAAAATAAAATAAAAAATAAAAAGGGCTGGAGATGTAGCTCAGTAGTGAAGTACACTTGGATTTAATTCCCAGTACTACAAAAAAAAAAAAAAAAAAAAAGTAGGCCTTGACTCTTTAATAGCTTGGGGTTTGAGGTAGAACTACTACCTCTCTTTTTTTTTTTTTCTTCCTTTCTTTTTTCTGGGCAGGATTTCACTGTATGGTTCAGGCTGGCCTCGAACTCACGGTGATCCTCCTGCCTCATCCTCCTGAGTGCTGGGATTATAGGTGTATGCCACCATGCCCTGCCTTTTTTTTTTTTTTTTGACACGGTTTCACTGTGCAGTTCTGGCTGGTCTTGAACTCACTGTGTAGCGCAGCCTGACTTTGAACTTGCAGCAATCTTCCTACCTTAGCCTCCCAAATGCTGGAATTACAGGCATGCACCACCACGCCCCGCTTAATATTTAAAGATCTTTTCTAGAAAAATGATAGTTATTTGCAAGAAAATTTGACATAATAGTTAATGTATTCTGGTAATGAAAAGTCTTCATTAATTTGATACAGTGGCATCTATCTTATTATATTAATTTTCTGTTCCATAACCAGGTTCTTCTGTGTGGTAGCTCAGAATGATGAATCAAGCCAGAGCCACATTGTCAAACTTGGTAAGATGTTTTCAGTTATAGGTCTGTGTCTGCAAGAATGTGAGAGACATAAACATGGCTTTCCCCACCTAGTATGAAATATTGCCCCACACTCTTACCAGGTGTTCTTGTATACTTGAACTGGTCATCTTGAGGTCTGAGAGATCCCACAGAGGAAGGGTGTATTCAATCAGGGTTAAGGTTAATTCTAGAAAATACTGTAAGAAGGTTCAGATAGTCTGGGTGTGTTGAGGCTAGCCAAGTAGCCAAGATGAGCTAAGAAAGCGCAACTCAAAATGTATAGTAGGAGCTGGGTGCAGTGGCCTGCGCCTGGGGTCCTAGCTACATAGAAGGCAGAAGTAGGAGGATCATTGGAGCTCAGGAGTTTGGGGCCAACCCAGGCAACTTAATAAGACCCTGTCTCCTTTAAAAAAGTAATGGTGTTGTTGGTGATATGTGTGTGTGTGTGTGTGTGTGAATTGGAAAGCATACAAAAACAAACCTAGAATGAAAGGGATGCATAGGATGAGGTCCAGTGTGTGATGCAGTTTTCATCTGCCATCGACAGAAGTGCATGTGGGAACAGTGCTGTTTTGAAAGGGGATCTTCATTTCTTTTAGGAATGTAATCAAGTCATAGCAGTGGGCCACTAGTAAGCATAGTATGTGACCAGACTTGCTATACATACTCGTAATTCCCTTCATCTCCTTTTATGATGCTTTCTTTTTTTAAAAAAAAAAAAATCCCAGTTTGGTGGAGAACCATTGTCATATACCCGGTTTAGCCTGGCTCGGCACATAGACGGAGATACTAGTCATGTGGAGATGAAACTGGCTGCAGATGAGGAAGAAAATGCTGACAATAACACGAGGGCCCATGTCAAAACACCGAGAAGGTGTAGCGGAAGCATCTGCTACGGAGCTGTCGCCGTCACCATCTTTTTCTTTATTGGTAAGTGTTTCTTACACCCAGCTCTGGGAAGGCCATTATTTCCATGTAGCTATTTCTTCTGTATTTTTAAAGTGCCATTGTGCGAGGAGGAAGAGTATGATAGTGACTAAGATTCTGTACCTGCCACTGAATTTAGTCTGGTGGGAGAAGAGAAAGGTATGAATCACTGCAGTATAATGCGCAGACGTTATACTGGAAAGAAAACAGCATACTTGAGGCGTGAAAACACACTGAGGTTTCAAGGAAGGCTCCTGGTAAAGAAAGAAACTACATACCTGTGTTTCAAACAGGAAACGGTAAAATGGTTATTACACAGTTGAGTCTTTATTTATGATGTATTGGATTATGTGGTTTAAAATCTATAAAACTGGTGCATTTTCACACTATATAAAATTTAATTAAAAACCAGTATTTTTAAAACTTGAGTGAAAATATTAATAATTCTTATGGAGCTGGATTACCAATGAATTTTATGAGTTTAGCTTTGCAACTTTTTTGTTTTAGGATTTATGATTGGGTACCTGGGCTACTGTAGACGTGTAGAACCAAAGGGTGAGTGTGAGAGACCTGCAGACACGGAGGCGACCAAGGAGTCAGATCTGGGGCTGGAAGAAGAGGTGATCCTTGAACCACCTTCTCGCTTGTACTGGGATGACCTCAAAACAATGCTGTCAGAGAAACTCGACCCTGCGAAGTTCGGCAGCACCATCAAGTAAGCTTGAGCGGCTTCACCAGTGCCCTGCAGTGTCTGAGCAAACGCTGCTGACTAGGTGCAGTGAGACAACACCACTGCGGTAGATGCAGGGGCGGCTCTGCGGAGGGAGGCTGCCCAGGGTTTGCCGGGGCAGCGGTAAGAAGTCAGCAGGATAGAAACTGTGCTGGTAGGAGAATTTGAACTCTTCTGAACATGTGCGTACTTACAGATCCTTGCTCTGACGTGTGTTTTTGGTATCTTATTTCTTAGTCTCAGTCTTTATTGTACTCTGATGTTCCATCGTACTCTCTTGCAATGCCATGCCGAGCTCTGCTGCTGTCTGTAGTCACTAGGCTCTTTCTTCATTTTGGTTCATGACTTACTTGAGTGCCTAACTTCATAGTTCTGGTATTCTTTGATTTCTGCTGGTTCTCACCTATTAACCTATACCCTAGCATTAAGGTTTTTGACCTTAGATTTTTATTTTTAATTTTTTGGTTTTGAGACAGTCTCACTCTGCAGTTTAGGCTACTTACTTGTGTAACCTGGCTGCCCTTGCAGCCTGTGGCAATCCGCTGTCTCAGCCTCCTAAGTGCTGGCATTATCAATAAGCACCATCCTGCCTACCTCTGTCCTTAGTTTTTACCTTAAGTGTCTGTAAAGAACAAATTAATCTTTTGCCTTTTGGTAGCTTCCTACAGTTTTAGTAATTCTAAATTATAAATCCCTTTGAGGCCGGCTTGGGCTACAACGTGAGTGCAAGGCCGGTCTGAGCTACGTAGTGTGGCCCTGCCTCAAAAAAACTAGGGCTGGGAGTTTGGCTCAGTGGCTTAAGTGCCTGACTGGCAGGTGCGAGGTTGTGAGTTCAATCCCGAGAGCCGTGAAAAAAAAAAAATTTATAAATCTTGGCATTTTTACTTTTGTGGGGTTATTTTTTACCCTTTTTTTTTGGTTTTGGATTTTTGCTTTGTAGTTCAGGCACACCCTAAACTCCCTATATAGTCCAGGCTGACCTTGAACTCATGGTGAACCTCCTGCCTCAGCTTCCTGAGTGCTGGGATTATAGGTGTGTACCACCATGCCTGGCTGTGGGATTTTTAAAATTGGTACATGTTTGTAACATGTGGTTATATTTATTATGGGAGCTAGTACATGTACATAATACACCTTAATCCTTTTTTGTCTCTTTCACACCAACTCTTGTTTCCCTTCTCATTTGAAAAAGCTCTTCCATTTTTTCCCTTGATTCTTTTCTTTTTAATCCCTGTTCCTTTTCTTCGCTTCCTTTCTTCCCCTCTCCCTTTATTTCTTGTTCTCTACCCATTTGAAAAAGATCTCCCTGTTTATCCTTTATTTTACTTTATTATTATACTTTGGGTTTCTTTTATAAGGGAAACCATGTGATATGTAAGTGTGTGTGTCCAATTTATTTCACTTAACATTATGGTCTCAAAGTGCATTTGTTGTCCTACAAATGACTCAGATTATCCTTTGTGGCAGAGTAGTACTCCATTGTGTGTAAATACATTTCCTTTATCCATTCATCTGTTGATGGACACAAAGGTAGCTTCCAAAATTTTTGTTTGTTTGTTTTGAAGCAGGATCTCACTCTGTAGTTCAGGCTTGCGTTTAACTCACCACATAGCCTAGGCTGGCTTTGAACTCATGGTGATGCTGCCTCAGGCTCCCTATAGGCGTGGAACACCACACCTTGCTTGCTTTCTAGATTAGCTGTTGAGTTGTGCTGCTATAAACATGGTTGTGCATGGACCTTGTTATACAGTTGGCATTTTGGATACAAGTAAAAGTGTACGTAATCCTTCAAAATATATATACGTATCAGTGATAATGCTGAGCCTATTTAGAAAGCACTGCAGGAGATCAGACAATGAGTGACTTTAGCCCAGGGGATTCAGAATGCTGCAGAGAGGTGAAGATGGAAACTGATTGCCCTGTGTCCAGTGCAGGAGGATCACTAACTCAGCTCCTAAAAGCTGCATGTTTCCCCTAATGCCATCCTATGAGGGTGTGTTTATTAGGATGGGGCTCTCAGAGGAGTATTTTATAGTGGACAAAGAGGTTCGAACAAGTTTGAAGTAATGTCGCTTAAGACATTGGTGTAATTTTATTGTGTTTTTCTCTGACAATGCTGAAGTTTTGGGTCATTGTTCATATATCTTGACTATGAGGGACAATACAAATCAATTTTTTGATTGTTGGACTAAACGTTAATTTTAAATATGCATTCTGATCAAGACCTTTTTTCTTCCAGGCAACTGAATCAAAATACATACATCCCTCGTGAAGCTGGATCTGCAAAAGATGAGAATCTTGCCTATTTCATTGAGGATCAGTTCAGTGAATATAAACTCAGCAAAGTCTGGCGGAATGAACACTATGTGAAGATTCAGGTCAAAAGCAGCAGGTATGTGGAAGATGGTAAACTTATAAGAGTAATTTCATGGATGGAAAATAGGATAGACTTTCACAGTAAGAGTCAGGCTTTGTGATACAGAGCAAAATTCCCTCAAGGCAAGTAACACAGGACAGCCTTACCTTCATTTTAATTTAACTTTTTTTTTCTTTTCTTTTTTAAGCACTCCTTTAAGCTCCGTGATTGTGACAGGTACAAATAGTGACCTGGTGTACCTGGTGGAGAATCCTGAGGGTTATGTGGCATACAGCAAGGCCACGACAGTTACTGTAAGTAAGGAAAACTGCAGGTGACCTGCTTTCAGTTGACTCACTTGGATAGTCCTTATCTCTACTGTTCCTTTTTCTTTTTTTTTCTCTACTGTTCTTAGGAACTGTACTCTAAATTCACTTATAGGATATAACTGACCATGAGATAGATATTCATTCTCAACTTGCTAGTGTCTCAGTCAAAATAAATTGCAAGACCTAAATAATCTTACTGCTCACCTCTTTGGTCACTCTTACCTGCTTACTCTTCATGTGATGAAACTCACCGACAGGATCTCTAGCTTGCTTTTTTTTGGTACCATTAATCAAACTCAGGACCTTCAGGATCATGTGTTTACCCAGCAGGTACTGCGCCACTGAGCCATATCCCTGGCCCAACTGGAAAGCTCAAGCATAAAAAGCTCCCACCTCAAGACCCTTATAAAATTTAACTGGGTGTGGTGCACACACCTGTAGTCCCAGCACTTGGGGAGACAGAGGCACAAGGATTGCCATACATTCGTGTTCAGTCTGGACCACATAGTGAGTTCAAGGCCAGGCTGGACTACTTAGACTCTGCCTCAAAAAAAAAAAAAAAAAGGCCAGGGATTTAGCTCAGCAGTTCAGGTGCTTGCTTGGGAAGCACAAGGTTGTGAGTCTGATCCCCAGTACCAAAAAAAAAAAAAGAACAAAAAGAAAAAAAAATTTTTAGAAACAAAACTTACTTTCCCCTTTGCCAGTTCTCCCCTAAACACAAAGCAGTTTGTTCCCTTATTTCATGGAAGTCTCTTCTCCAGTATTGCCTCATTAGGGAGGGTTTTTTTATTTTTCCAAAAATACTTTTTGTCACTTTCCCCTTATCCTGCCTTTATTTTCTTGTACCTGACATCACCTGTCCATTTATTTCCATTGAAGTGTGAGTGCCACAAAGACCTCATTCAGTTAGTTTCATTCATCGACGCTGTAGGGCCTCAGAGAGTGCTCCATGCATGGCAGTATTTGCTAAGTGGATGCATATTCCAAATGGCCCACATAGGGGTAGATGTAAATACCCACCTAGACTGGGCATGCAACTTGGTGGTTCAGTGTTTGCCTATAATACATGAGATCCTGAATTCAGTCCCCAGCACTAAAGAAACCAACACACTGACTGGGGTCTAGTCTTCCTTTGATTCTTTTATACTTGAGCCTTTAAAACTTGGCCTAAGAGGCCAGAGATGTAATTCGGCACAGCGCCTGCCTGGCAAGCACAAGGTCATGAATTCAATCCCTGATACATACATACTTACGTACATAAACAAACAAACTTGGCCTAAGAAGTAGAAAATAGCTAAGTTGATTTGGTGGGGTGGGGGGAACAACGACAGGATCTTGCTATGTAATTCAGGCCTACCTTGAACCCGCTGTGTAGCGCAGACAGACTTCGAACTGCTTCAGCTTCCTGACTGCTGGGATTTCAGGCATACACCACCATGCCTGGCCATTAATACATACACATACATACACACATACATATACATATACTTTTTTTTTTTGAGACAGGGTCTCACTGTGTAGTTCAGGGTGACCTTGAATTTACTATGTAGCCCAGACTGGCCTTGAACTTGAGGTGATCCTCCTGCCTCAGCCTCCTAAATGCTGGGATTACGGACATGTGCCACCATGCCCGGCTTATTATTATTTTTAATGGTGATATTTTCAGGTTAAAAGTCACATTGGGGCAACACAGTGGCTGCTTGTGAGTTCAATCCCTGGTACTCCCTCCAAAAAGTCATATTGGAGGTATATCTAAGGGGTACAGATGAAATTTGATGGTTATTATCTGTCTCTGTTCCATCCATCACTTTCCATAGTATCTACAAGTTAGGAGAGATGGATAGATTGTTATAGAACATGGAGCACCTTATTTCATCTGCAAGCCTTATATTCAGATACTGGGTTGTAAGTTTATAGCTGTTCTTGGAAACACTATAGAGTTTAAGAACATTATGATGACAGCTTATAAAATCATCTAAGAATTGGTTTATGCAAGACACTTTAGTGTACGGCATTTTAAATTTTTTTGGAGGTTTATTATCAGAACTTTCAGCTAAGTCTGTTCCTACTCCACATATGTACTCAAGTGTCCTATGTACTCATGTGTGGAAACCTTATGTAACTGGTACTTCTATGATGAGCCTATATACACATCTGTGCATAACAAATCCCGTTATCCTTTCTCTTCCCCAAAAGATATCCTGTAAAGCCAGCAAGGCTTAAGGAAAGACATACATACATATAGGAGGCCAGAAATCTTGATTTCACTTATCCTTTTTTTTTTTTTTTTGTCTTGTCTTTTTTGACAGGGTTTCACTGTGCAATTTAGGCTGACCTCAACTCACTTTGTAGCTTAGGCTGACCTCAAACTCATAGTGATCCTCCTGACTTGGCCTCCTGAGCACTGGGATTACAGGCGTGTGCCCCTCCTCTGGGCCTCAATTTCACTCCTGATAACTCCAGCCAGTTTTGACTTTAGAGCTTTCATCTCTTTTTGGCCTTGCGCTCCCCCTTTTTTTTTCCTCTCTTATGTTTGATCTGTAAAAACTCTTCTGTTTCGCATTGTGTAGTTGATCTGATGTAATCTTCATCGAACCTAATTTGTTTGTTTTAGGGTAAATTGGTTCATGCTAACTTTGGCACTAAAGAAGACTTTCAGAGTTTAAGCACTCCTGTGAATGGATCTTTAGTGATTGTAAGAGCAGGGAAGATCACTTTTGCAGAAAAGGTGAGTATGGGTTATTTTAAATATATTCTATCTTCAGTTACATGACATTTTCTTAAGATCTAAATGTTTGTTACAGGCATGTCGTATTAAAAAGAAAAATTAAAAGCCAAATCTGTGTAGTGCTTTGAGACTGGAAAATATCAAAAGATAGTGGTTGTGTTAGATGAGTTTTCATTATTTCTCTTGTTTTTCAGACTCCTTAATGAGTTTCATGAAAATTTTTTCCCATAAGTGCTATTGGAAATATTAGGATTATCAATCTTGTCCTTTGGCATAAAGTCTAGTATGTATTATTCACATTTTATATGATCAGATCTTCATTTTCTGAGCTTTCTGTGTTTTTCTGTAGGTTTCAAATGCTGAAAGCTTAAATGCCCTTGGTGTCTTAATATACCTGGACCGGACCAAATTTCCCATCACTAAGGCAGACCTTCCAGTCTTTGGTCATGTGAGTTCTTAATGTTATTGAATTCCATCCACCTTAGTAGAAATAGAACTGTACCTTCCTTAACTACTCTTCTGGGAGAGTTTCAGCAGAAAGCAAGATTTTTATTACCCTGACTGTGAGACCTTATTGCTAGTAATTCTTGATCAGTAGTACCTTGAACTAACAATTAGAAATACACCTCTTTTTTTTTTTTTGCGGCACCGGGGATCAAACTCACAGATTCGCGCCTGCCAGAGCCAAACTCCCATCCCTAGTTTTTCGAGGCAGGGTTGCACTATGT
>RJWM01036098.1:0-18259 GCA_004363535.1 Dasyprocta punctata | reverse complement strand
ATACTTAATATGACTAGACAAAATATGAACAGCTGTACTCTAAGGCTTAGGGTGTGGATCTCATAATATGAAATATATAAGCCTCACAATTTTATCCCAAATCAGAATGCATATAAACTTGATAACAATAGGACAAAAATCATTTCACAGTGAAATAGGTGTAGTGAGGACACTTCTCTACTCATCTTCAGTAGCATGGCTTAGTGATTCAGACTATCAACTGCCTTTGTAGCTATCATTCCTCATTTTGTATTTATATTTAATGTAGTCTAGCATATTGCAACTTTCTTTGAATGAAGGCTGCTCTGACAGCCTAATCATGCTAAGTAATAGAATATAAATTTTTAAATCAATGACATTGATATTTATTTTTCAGATCATCTGAAAGTATTTTTTACATAAACTCTTTATGAAAAAATAAAACAAAATTTCATAACAAAATAATAAGAGAATAACAATAGTTAATACACTGTGTATCCTTATCTTCAAAATAGTTACTCAAAGTACAACACATAAACCATAAAGATTCTCATAAAAAAGAAACAAAAAGATAACATGGACTTTCTTTTCAATGTACTAAGATAAGCTAGTGGTATAAATGAAACACATTAGTGTATGTATTGAAATATTTTTGAAACAAACGAATGTGCAATTTGAGGAAGTATTTTAACTTCTCCCTATTCTCTTTCTCTCTCTCTTTCTCTTCCTCTCTTTCTCTTTCTTTCTCTTTTTCTAGCACTAGGATTAAGTCTAGAGGCACACTACCACTGAACTACACATTCAAGACTTCCTCTTTTTCATTTTTATTTCTAAATTTTGCGATAGGGTCTTACTAAGTTGCCCAGGCTGACCTTGAACTTGTAATCCACCTACCTCAATCCCTGAGTAACTGGGATTACAGGCATGTGCTACTGTGCCCTACAAGATTTTTTGTTTTCTGATATTGAAAAAATGACATGCTGTACTAGCATGGTAGTTAGCTCATAACCAACTATTTCAGTCATAGAGAAGTAAGGGTGTAGTTTTATTTTTTAATTATTTGAAAAAGTTTTTGAAACATTCATATTTCCAAATTATCAATGTCTTTAGTTTACATATATTGTTGTAGACTCTCTCAGAAATAAGTTTATGTAGGAAGAATACCCATGACTTCTTCAGGGTGGATGCCAAATGTATTAGGATTATAGCAAGTTTTTGATAATAGTTGGCCCAGTCCTAGTAAAATCATGATGTTCGTGCAAATAACACCATACAAGAATATTTTTTTAAATGTTCACCATGCTCAAAGTAGTTTTTAGGATAACTAAGCTATGTTGAAGTACCTTATTTCAGGACTTACTCTCTGTCAACTAAATAAGCCTATCTGGGCTAATGAATTAGCTTCTCACTACCTCACAGTGGTTCCCTTTACCAAGGAAATTCTAGAGACAATAACTATATTCAAGAGTATTAACCACCTCCCCTCCCCCTGCTTTTGATTTCTAGTACATTGCAAAACTAGTGAAGAGCACATTTCAGGAGTAGTGGGCTGTGTTTTATGCAATCCCCATAGACTGTTTTCTCTCAGAAGCTTTGATGACTTAATTAAATGTGTTTTTAAAGGTCTATAGCAATCCAAATGAACTTTATCTAGTTGAAGAAAGTAAATCTCTGTAAAGTCAATTCCTATTTGAGTTTTAATAGCATTCATTTCTACCAGCTCCTCTTTGCTCTTTGAGAGGCCTTATATCCAGTGTCCCAACTTGAATTTTCAAGAGTCACCGCAAATGTTGGGAAGCTAGTCTAAAAATAGTTAAGAACAATTCCAAAATCAACTGGTAGCGACTGCACCCAATGAGGCATTGAGGGCAGGACTACCTTTCTGATAGACATCCTACTGTCTATATGCTTTGTCTGTTGAAAGTCCTGCAAAGTGAGCCGTCTGAAAAGCAAGCCTCCAAGAGAGAATAATGATAACTATCTTCCAGACAAACATGAAAAGAGAATAAACAACACATTCCTCTTCACTAAAGTACGTCATGCAGCTGATTTGTTGTATGTAAGAGTTTACCAAAGAAAATCTGGAACCACTAAATGCTACTTACTCAACCAGTACCCTCTAACCATAACATCCAACTCTTTGGAAGCAAGAGGAAATCAGGATGGGGAATATTTTTAATTATCCAAAGTCCCTCTAAATAGAAGGCACACCAGTCAGTTGTGAATGAAACCTGTCCTGTTTGTAATTTCAAAACTTAGTTTTGCATTTTATAAGTATAAAAATGCTGTGCTTCCAGTTGTACAAAAGAAAAGATAAATGGACTACCACAATATCATTGACTTTTCATTTGTCAAAAGTCTTCTAAGATATAACAAAACTCCTGGGAGAATAGTGATTATATTTGAAAAAAAGAAAAGAGTACATAAACAGTTTTGTGATTACTTGTTCATTTGGGAGTAAACAAAAATCGACAAATATTTTAGAGAACTGGTAGCTATATCAGACTTGAAATAAAAATTAAAAACAGGTACTTCCAAGTCAATTAGACTGACTTCATAAAATATTTAGCATGTGAGAAGTTTTGCAAAGTGTATTCCAGTGTCCTGGAGATACAAGGATCTGTGTATCTCCTTCCTTAGACATCAAGCACTCACTCTATGTTTTATATGATTTAAAGACCCTTTGGCTGATATATAACATGCTGACACTTGGACGGAGGAAAGGCTGAACTCTGTTCTAAACAGCTGTAAAAGGGGAAAGGCCATTAGGGAAAGTCAAGCAATGAGTTGCTCTAGGGGGTAGGGCAACAGTAAACTGGACTGCTGGGAGGCTGTATGACAAAGGGATGGGGTTACCTAGGGTTCTTGGCTGCCAGTGAATTAGCTAATTTGAATATTTTAAGGATTCAAGAAAAAGGAATTGCTCCTAATTGTCTGCTACCTGGCCCTGGGGCAATTAGGGCTGTGCTGTAAAAGCTGGATAAGGGAAGTGGTTGGGTTGGGATCTTAATCTTTGGTCAGAGCCTGGAAACAGGTCAAGAAAGTATTAAAAAGCAAAGGGTTGAGTGAGAAGACTTGCTACTGTTAAGAAGCTATAGAATATGGTTAATTTCTGGCAGGATCAAATTCCCATCTATGTGCAACTGTGCAACTGTACTACAGGAGGTTTGATAAAAGAATAAGTTACTAAAATTACCTTGGACTGTGGTTCAAAAATTGTGCAAAAAGAACCCCTCACTTTTTTTTGGCAACACTAGGGATCAAACCCAGCGTCTCATGGGTGTTAGGCAGGAGCTCTACCACTGAGTTACGTGCCCAGTTCACAGGAAATCATGTAGTAGGATCACATTTGCTTTTCCCAAAGTAAGTTAGCTTAAAGCTTATTTAATCTGGCCTGAGTCACTGGTGGCATTCTGGAATCTTTGCATGTCGTATCCCTCTCTACAGGCTTTACAAATTCCTTGTGAATACTTACTTCTTTTATTTAAAAAAAAGCCTTTATTTTGACACAATTTATACACCATAAAATTTATTGAGTTAAGAACACAGTTTAAAGATTTTTAGTAAATTGATAGAATTTTGCAACCACTGCTACTCCATTTTTTTTTAGAACATTCACATCACCCCAGGAAAATATAAATGTTCATTGGTTATCACTTCCCTTTCTCAATCCCAGCTCAAGTAACCATTTGTCTTCATAGATTTGCCATTTCTGGACATTAATATAAATCGAACTATATAATATAGTTTTGATTTTGTAACTGACTTTGCTTTAGCATATTGTCTCCATGATATAGCATTTATCAGTACTTGTTCCCTTTCATTGATGAGTAGAATTTCATTGTGTACATATTATATTCTGTTTATTCACCAATTGATGGATATTTGAGTTGCTTTTCTGGTTTTAGGATACATGAGCAAAGCTGCCATGAATGTTTGTGTACAAGTCCTTGTGTGAACATAAGTATTCATTTCTCTTAGGTAGATAAGGAATATAATTTACTTGATCATATTATATATGTATGTGCAACTTTTTAAGAGATCACTAATCTATTTTCTGAAGTGGTTATACCATTTTGCATTAATGAGCATTAGTTGTGACTTGATCAGATTGAGAAATGCCTCGGAGATTAATTAAGTCTACATCTGAGTGTGAGTAGATCACAGAGGTGTGACTTTAAGTACTATATATAGTCTCTGGCACTCTTTCTCTGCTCTGCTTCCTGGTTACAATGGACCTAAGCACTTGGTTCTGGCATGCCCTTTCCCTGTGAGATGGCTCTACCTTAGAGCTAGCTCACCATGGGCTGGATTCCTTGAAACCATGAACCAAATTAAATCTCCTCTTTATTTTGTGTGTGTTGGGTATTATGCACCAGTGACAGGCAAGCTGACTAATACAATGTTCCTTCCAGCAATATATAAAAATTCTAATTTCTCTACATCTTTAGCAACACCTGCTATTGTCCATCTTTTTAACTATAGCCATTCTAGAGTTATGTATGAACATATACTTCTTAGTATTGACTTGATAGTGTGTTTGCAATATATGGTGAAGCCAAGCTCCTAACGCCTTCTTTAAAGGCTACTTTCTCCTCCCAATATACCTTGCAGCACCTTTTGGAGACTAGAATATCAGATTATTGATGCTCAGGTAGGTAAAATAAGCATAAGAAGTGATCTGTGCTCTTCAGTAGGTAAATTGGTAAAAATAAATAAAAGTTGTTGAGGTTATGGAAAAAGGTAAACAAACAGAAAATATAATTAAATCAACAATTTTTACATGTATTGGGAGATTGGTCTAGAAATTAGTAGTAGAGAGTTCAAATCATTTTTGAAATGTACATTTTTCAATAAAATATGCATTTAAATTGAGTGTATTTCAGTCTTATAAATTTGTGATAAGAAACTTTTCTTACCATGTATACCTTATAAAGATGTCACTAGTTCTTCAAATTATAGAAAAGATGGATTTAGTAGAGGTCATGCTATTATTCCTAAATGTTGTTGTTCATTACTGAAGTATTTTACTTTTTGGATATGAAGTGGCTTAGGATAACAATAAAAAGGAATATTTTTTTTCAGTAGGCACTTTTAAAGTGTACATTGTACAGAGTTCATGAAATGAATATACTCATGTGTACTTGTTCATCTGAAAAGCATTCTCAGGAAAGAAAGTAACTCGTTTCAGTTTCCGAGTCTTTGTTATTTCATACCATGCAAAGGTGTTAGGTCATTTATCCATAATCAAATGTCTAAAGCACAAAGAATAGTGTTAAGGGTTTAAAACCAGCATAGGAAACCAAGCAGCCAATTGTGAATTTAGAAGAGCCTTTATTAGCCGAGCTCGGCAGTGAACTGACAGCTTTACACACAGGAAGATGTCAGAAACGGGCAGACCCCTTACAGCAGGCAGAATTTAAAGCAAAAAACCACATCCTGATTAGTAAAGTCACCTGTTACTCTTGGCTAAATCTAGAACAAGGAGTTCAATCTGCAACTGACTGTGAACAATACAAAGAACTTGGTTTAGCAAATACATCGTTTTTAACATATGCATGTTCTCTCAGGGGCAAACTGACCTTATTGTACTTCCTCTTAATCACTTTTCCCTCTTAATCACCGGGATGATCTGGAGGTTAGCTTTATGGAATTTTCCCATGTCAACCATCACAAATAGGAAGATTCTTTTCTGTCAGTTTACATTTATTTGATTCTCCCTGAAAATGTAGATTTTTCCTCCTTAGGGACTAAGTACCCAAGTTTGAAAGTAAAGCTAAAAAGGCCACATTTTTATAGGCACTGTGAATCTTAGGTGATCAGGAGACCCAGGGTCACAACACTGTTCTGAGTGCCAAATGAGACTCCTCTGAGTGTGGTCAATAAGAACAAGAATTGCTGGTGGTACAAATCCAGGCTAGTGTGAGATTGTTCATGTGACTTGGATGCACATATATTCTCATGCAAGCAGAAGTTTAAAACTTCATTGCTCACCTCAAAATGGAGGGCACCAATCTGAATGAATGAAAAGAAGGGTATTATATATTGCAGGCTTTACAGGATTTTCAAGATATTTTTAATCTAGAAAACCAGATTGCTGCAACCTGTTAGATAAAAGAGGCTACTATTAAGGGGAAGGAAGGAGCTTCATTTTCTAATCCAGTGTTGGCTATTAAAAACATTTATGCAGTTGGAGGTGTGGAGTCTGTATGTGTGTGTGTGTGTTAAGGTAGAGGTAGGATGGGATAGGTGGTTTGAAAAATTTCTCTCATTTGACTTACAAGTAACACAGTTTAAAAGACCTAATTGTGTGTAGGTCACACTATGACTGTAAGTCATACTTAATAGCTTCATGAAATCAGATTATGCATATCTGCAAGTGGAAAGGAAGGGATTGATTTCATACTCACTCTTCAGCTCATTTTCACACTATATATTTATTAGTAATTTTTGAAAAGGAAGAAAGCCATAAAATATCATCACTGTGGTTTTCCTTTCTTGATGATCTATTTTCTTCATTTATCTCTGAGTCTTATCAGACTTTTTTTTTTCAAATTTCTCAGTAACATCCTTTTAGTATTGCTTCTGAATTTTTCAGTTAGATGTTACCTACATAGTTTCTATATTTTGTTGTTTTCAAATTGTGAAATATATAGCACATGAGAAATGCCATCTATATATATTTAAAGAGAATTATAAAAGTTTAAGTATATAAAACATGTTGCATGATATATTAATATAATTATACACTAATAAGTGTATTAATATGTAAAATAACTCTATAAATTAATAAAATAATAGGAAATTCTTATAAATAGTGCTCCAAGACCAGAAGAAATAAGTACAAGACCTGGTTAAAAAATAAAGTGAATGCTTACATTTAAGAAATTTATTACAGTAAAAGACACATTGCCATTCACTCCCCTCAAAATACCACCTTCACGTTGAACATGTTTATCCTATTATTCTTGCAATTTTCTGAAGCAGTTCTAGAAATCTTCTTTGGTGAGTATTTTTGGTTGCATTGCCCAGACTCTCTTGAAGTCCTGAATTTATTCAAAATATTTGCCTGCCAAGGTCTTTTTGACTTTGGGTAAGAGCCTGAAGTTGCATGGTGCCAAATCTGGGTGAGTAGGGTGAACGAGGACGCACTGAAATGTTCCATGATCCTGTCTTTCCTCTGGCTGGCACTCAGCAGCAGCATTCACTGGATGTTTGTTCATATCTTGGAAAGACACTCACAAAAGTGGATTTCCAACACTGCTTCAGAAAGTAGCAAGAATGATGGGATAAGTTGTATTCCAGGCAAAGGTGAATATTTTGAGTGAGATTAATGTCAAAGTCTTTTACTGAATCAAATTTTAAAATTTAAATATTCACTGTATATTTTGATCACATAGCATATATCTCCTGAGTCAAAACTGTCCTCTACTTCCAGAGAACAACAGTGGTCTTTATCTCTATAGTGATTCCCTTGTTTTTCTTCATTTTTATCAACTATACATGTATCTCTGCAAAATATAGCTTGCTTTCACCAGATTTTGAATTTTGTATTAATGGAATCATGCTACAGTGTGGTAGTTCTCAATGTGGGTGATTTTCCCCCAGGAGATACTTGAGCTGTCTGGAAATATTTTGGTTTTCATAACTTGGCAGCATGGTACTAGTGTCTAGTGGGCAGGGGCTAGGAATGCTGGTAAACATCTTGCAGTGTACGGGACACTGTGGATGATAAACAGTTCTCTAGACCAAAATTTCAATAACTGAGGTTGAGCAATCTGTTGTAAAGCATACCAGTGTATAGCTGTACCAAAAATTTAGTTGTTCTAACTATAACTATTAAAATTTGTGTCAATTCCATTTTTTAACTGATATAAACCATGCTTCTGTGACCATCCTGGCATTTATATCCTGGACACATAGCAATGTCTCTACAAATTGGAAATTTTTGGTCCTAGGATAAGCAAGTTTTTGTCTTTCCTTAATTAATCTCCATGTGTTTCCTGAAGTGGGTATTAGATTTTTATTATAGAAACTTAAGTTTCTTTCTCATCCCATAACCATGAAGCACACTTTTCCTTCCAATTTATTTGTATCACTGTTTGGGTTAAAATAATCTTTTTACAGGGCAAATTTATCCAAAACATTTATGTATACAACTATTTCTGTTCAAGAAATAAATATTTATTTCTATTCAAGAATGAATTTGGGGAGGGTTAACAGTGACATATTCACATTTTCTACATATTTAATTGTGCATTTATACTCAGATGCTGTAATAAAGATACAAACTCCTATAAATGTATCAGATACACCAGGCAACCTCCATATTCTATTTTTCTTTTCTTGGAGATATCCTTCCTCTGCTCTTTTCCCAGTTGGACTGATTGCTTTGAGACAGACTAAAAGAGTCACCCCACCCCCACCCCCATCAGTTTGGGAATAGCTTTTGACTTTTTCCTGTGTTGGATTCACCTGTTTCCTGTATGCTTTAATTTCCTTCCTTAGTTTGCTGAAGCACACTTTGGTCAAGTAAATCCACATTCTACTTCTCCTCGATTTTCACCTTTGAAATTTTTATGGTGCTTTATTTCTTGTAACATATTTCTATTTTCTGAGTGCAGATTCTTGATCCCTGAATGCTTCTTTTGTTCATTAATATGCTAGTTTTGCTTCTTGTTTCTTTATTGCTCTGGGAAAAGTTAATTGTGGTTGGTTTTTTTCCTTTTGTTCCGTGTATTTTTTCTGCTTTCTCAATCTATGTTTTTTTTTTTTTTCCTTTTTCTGTTTGTTTCAGGTTCTGTCTTTCCTAAAATGTCTACTGGCATTTTCCTACTCTTTCACATTTAAAAATATGGTATTAAAAGGCAACTTGGAAACTATGTATGTGCCACACAATTCATTTTGGTGAGAAACCCTGTTGATCTTTACTGTTGATATCTACAGGTTTTTGGTGCATGTTTGGGGGTTGGGAGTTGGTTATTTTCTTAGAACAGTCTTCATTCTCTTGCCTGGACATGTTGGAATGAGGGCTGGAAATTTCACTATGAGACAAGTGTTTGCTCAGTCTGATTGTAGGACACCACCACATTTTCACCTTGTGCTGCCCTTGCTGTAACCAAACTCAGGATCCACAGATAATCTGGTGAAACCTCAGTGAAAAAAAATGAACCACTGCTCTAGTTGACTAGCAGCAGTCGCTAGTTACACGGGGCTGTTCTGGAAGCTAGGGTCTGGTCTGATAGACTTTCAATCGAGTATTTTGTTTTTGTCCTGACTTCTGTCTCCTGATTTTAAAGATAGCAGCTATCTTCAATTCCTGAATATATTCTGAACTGTAACACATTGTGAACCTTAATAGAGAAAGCAGAAGTATGAGTAATTGTCTGTTATCTATGTATTTTTATATGCACAATTTTGTTCATATTTCTAGTTGGCCAATAGTTTTTCATCTCTGTACTTGTTGGTCTATAACTTTTAATTTTTTTCTGCCCTTGTAGTGGAGTTTTATTGGGAGAATAAAAATACGTTTAATCCACTGTATTTATAGAAGCCTATTCTTCTATAATGACAATGTGACAATAATCTCATAAGATATATTTTTATTATTGAGTGAATAGTTGGAAAAATATATTTTTGTAATGCACACACACATACTGCACATGCATATACACCAACTGCTCTAGACAAGGTCCCTGATGTCTTGCAAGTTACCATTTTCAAGGTTCACTTCTACATATTCATTGTACTCAAATTCTCAGTCTACTCTTTTTTAATTTCCTTTAGTGCTAGGGATTGAATCTAGCTGCGCTCTACCATGGAGATACATCTCCAACCCTTTTTATTTATTTATTTATTTGTTTGTTTGTTTTGAGATAGAGTCCTGCTAAATTGAACTTGTCCTTTTTCTGCTTATTCTTTTGTGTACTCATACCCTTAATTTTCATGGCATGGCTATACCTTGTTAATTGCAGATTCTCCTGAATTTCTCTTTTCTGTTTATTCTTATTCCATTTGTGATTCCAAATATTTTATTTTTTTCTCTTCTTTCTATATTTGAGCATTTCTCTTAGATATTTTTACTTTTGGAATATTTATATATAGTGAGATGTCTTGGGCATGACTTCCAAGTATAAATAGGAAATTCGTTTGTTGCATATATATATATATATATATATATATATATATATATATCTGAAAGTTCATTTTGCACAGTATTTTTAGTGCATTTGAGTTTTGACTGCAGCCTGTCACATGAGGTCAAGGATGGAATTTTCCTTTTGTAGCATTGTATCAGTGTTCAAGGACTTGTGAATTTTAGAGCATCTCAGATTTTCTGATTAGCAATATTCAACCTGTAATAATTTCATGCCACTTAGTACACAGTAACACTAAAAGGCTCATGAACTGAAATGAGAAATTCTCAAATCTCATTTCAACCTTTCAACTCTGATTGTGGTACAGTAATAATTAAATAGTGAAATGCTCCAAAAACCGACCACCAGAGAAAGAAAGACTTACAAGCCATTAGAAACTACCAAACAGATAATCAGCCTTAGGAAACTGAATGTCTGTATAAGAACAACACAGGTCAAAGGTCAGAAATGTGCTATTTTAATTTAACAACTTTCATATACCCTGAATCACTGTAAATTTAACATACTATAAATGTCCATTTTATAACATCTGCATTTCTCTTAAACATTCAAGATTTAATGCATTAGTGCTTTCATAAAGAAAAATAAGCTGACCATTTAAAAAACAACTTAGACATTTATTTTTTGTTTACCTAATAAGGAAACAGCAACTATAGTAGTTGCCACTTTAAGTGACCACAGCAAAACAAAATATATAATTATTTTTACATGACTATATTACAATTTTATAAGGTTGACTACAGCATACCCCTTGTTTTGCTATAAACTGTATTGGTCTGGCCATATCTAAACTATCAAATACTAAAAGGTGTTTGAACTTATACCCATGTAAGTAGCTGGTAACAAAGGAGAAAATAGGTCAACATCACTTATAAATCTTGTGAGCCATAACATCTATGTTAAACATTCTATTTTTATTGCTATATTAAACAGTTCTTTATTCTAGGGAATATGTTTTAAAGTTGAATACATGTTTTCTTATCTTGGTTTTACATATGTAAAGAAATCATGTTTGCTTCTAACCACTCTTTATCATGTTAACATTTTAAATCAGTTTTTAAAAAGCTACTGAATACATTTTCATTACAAATAGTGCGTCAATACTTTTTGTATGCAATTTTAAAATTTGGCAAGAAATTACAGACCATGATTCTGCCAAGGAGAAGGAAAGAGATTAGGATGCAAATGAAGAGGGTATTAGGTGTAAAAACTCACTATGTGGCAATAAAGTGATGTAAAACATAAATAGGAACAAAAGATACGTTCACAAACTGTGAAAACAGTGATCCAACCTTAATTTAAAATTAAAAGTCTGAATGTCTTTTATGATGACAGGTATTTGAAAAAGATATTGGGAATAAGTAAGAGTGTGGGTGATTTGTAAATAGAATCCATGTGACATGTGAATTAATAGTTGTCCTTTCTTTTTGGCCACATTGTTGGGTTTTGGTTTACTGTAGCATCACATTAGATTCTGGCAGAAAGCAACATTCCTAGCTTATTTCCAACATGTGGCCTGGTTTACTGAAAGAAAAAAAGACTGGAAATTCTGTTATATTTTAAGACAGAGTTAAAGCTCTTGGGTCTAATTTGTCCCTAAAGTCAGTCTGAGAACACTGTGCTGTGTTTTGCTGGAACAGAATCAGGACCTTTTGCATGGATGTGACGAGGCAAAGATGAACTCCAGGCTAAGAATGGGAATCTGTCCCCATGGGTTTCCTCCTGCCCCACTTCATTTCCTCTCCCTTCTGCTTTCTCTTGTACATATTTTCACACACATTTTATCCCAAGTTAACCTAAGACACTTTGCTGAGGAGATTAGCAAATTAGGCAAGAATACACAAGCTAAAGAGATTTTCATAGTCCTAAGAAACAAGTTTGCCTCTAAATGATAGAAAAACACTGTATCCAGACACCTCTCTGTTGGTTATTTACAAAAATAATATAAAAATTAGTAATAAGACTTGCAGGTGGCTGCTACATTGCCTAATTTGTGTGATTTGAAAAATAGTATTTTGACTATAATATTCTAATGCTAGAGACCATGGGCGAGAGAGGATGCTCCTTGCTCTTTGCCATGTGAAGACTGCACCAGGCAGTTCACATTTTGTCCTTTATGGAGTCACTGACATCCCTTGGTTGTAAAACTATGAACAAGGGGTCCTGCCCTTTGTTTAATCATCTCTATGTAGTGGATATAGCTAACTATTTACAGATGACAGAACTAAACAAATAGAGTTTAAACTATGAGTGGAAGAAAAAAATTAAACAGTTTCCCAAACCGTAGATAATGTAGATATTTTCTTTGTAACATACGTGAACGGGATATTTCAGAGAAGTCTTTTGTGATAGCAACTCAAACCTCTGTTTCTTTGATCTTATCTGAATGCAGAGTACAATGATTTTCATAAACGGTCTTGATTTCTCTTTCTAATATCTTTTTATTGATCATTTCATTGTTTCTAATGTGCAAATAATAAACTGACTGAACAGCTTTTACACTTTGCACCTAATCACACTCTGACCATTGATATAGCCCTGTTTGCAAAAAAGTTGTTTCTTGAAGGATTTTTCCAATTTCATATTTCCTTTATACAAATTCACGGGATTTAAGAATAAACCTCTTCAACAGGAATTCTGAGTGAGCTCATTTTCTGATGTAAGTGGTGTGTGAATAAACTGGAAGCTACTGAGAGCTATATTGAAGTGCTAACTGTAAAAAATTAAGTGCTTTCACAATGAGGCTTTCTTGATTCTCACTTCTTCTCATGCTCTAAACAGCCCATAAAATGTCAGGTGGAATTACGAGTGCTAAAATGATCCTTCTTACATTTTTATGTGGGATTTTGGGCAAACAGTGTTTTTGCTTCATTTTGGCATATATATCATTTTGTTTTAATGACTTCTGTCCAATAAAGAAAATGAGATTAAGTGAATATTCCTTCTTTCAAGATGAGCTGTATTTATTACTGGAACGGAAGTTGTCATATCCGTGATCATTAGCTTTGAACTTTAAGCATGACTGCTTTTCCTCCAAGGACTGTTTTTCTTCAAATGATTGGCACCAGCAGCATAAGCATGACTGTACAAAACAAAGCAACTCGTTACATGTCTACATTAGTCACACTGTCACCACTCTTCCTGCTCTCTAGGGCTCTTTCTTTGCAAGATTAGGAGTTCTTGGTCCTTTTCTTTCCACACATTCTTATTTTACCCTTTAAGATTTAATTACATTAGTGATATATGATAATTTGTTCACTAAAATTACAGAGAATAAAAAAATGTAATTAATATTTAGGGTTAGAAATACCCTCTTAATTCTTGATATTCACTCTTGATTACCTGATGTGCATTCTTAATAATTGGTAAATATAGATTTTTAAAACTTTCTGTCTGGCAAATGGAAATATTACCACATATATGACTGTATATGTGTATGAGTTCACGAGTATGTGGCTAGTTTTTCTTCTTCTTCTTTTTTTATTTTAAAGAGAAAAAATGAAAATAACAGTACAATGGAGTTTCAAAACAGGTTAGTAGAAGAGTTATAATATTTAACACATTGCATATTGTTGTCTCTGTAGTTGTTCAGAGGTGGTTGGTTTGTTTTATACATGCGCTCATAAACTGCTTTCTCTCACTTGATAGTGCCATATGCATTGCTCCATGTCAGTGAATTCACTATTACTTTGCTGTTTTCTTCAGGCACACATTTTTCTCACATGCCTTTTCAATATTGTTACATAATAAAGTTACAAAGTTCCCGTGTCAAAGTTGTATTCAATCGATTTTTATTCCTTGGATTTTTAAAAAATCCAAAAGTTTTTGATTGTTATTTATTTTTCACACTAAAATAAAAAACAAAAACAAAAACAAATCTAAAACTTTGCTCATGTTGTTTGTTTTCTGAGAAACAATGTGTACCAGAAAATAAGAGGTTCAATATTTTTTGTTCTATAAAATAAGGAAGTTGCCCTTGAGAGACATCTTCTTCTAGTCCTAAAATCTGAGCAATGAATGACCAAAGAATGTTGTAGACTGTCTTAAAGTTTACAAGAGGCCAAGTTTTTGGTTTTTCAATAATGAGATCCAGGAACAATGGATCCTCCTCACATACAGAGAGGGTGTATTTTATTTCACATTGGGTTGTTGAAGGAGCAAATGAGTGGATGGATGGATGTTTGAATGCAGGCAGCTAAATCTTCATCTTCTGCATATGTCTGATTAGACTTATTCTGCATGGAGAAGCATATCTCTGTTACACACTGAGTATGGAAAAGAAAAAGTAGATCTTGATTCAAATTTCACTGCTTGATTTGCTATTTTCATAAGCCATATGAGAAAGGGACTGACTTACCATAATATAAATTGTGGTCAAATAGTCCAAAATCTACCAGAACAGAAAAGTAGTATATTTAATTATGTATGGTTTTTATTTTATTATGTGACATGTGTCAGACATCAATGTATGTAATTTTTATTAATTTCCTGAGCAATTCCATGGGTGGCTGAGTCAGCAGGGAGTGACTGGCTAAGACATATGGGCAAAATTCAGCTATAATCATGTAGAAGCAGAGGTAACATTTTAAAAATCAACCATAATATAAATCAAGGGAAATCTAAAAAGCAAATTACTAGAGCTCTTCAGATAGAAATATTAATGGTTTTGAAAGGTTTTATTTGATGTCAAATTACACACACACACCCCTCTGCCTCTCTACTGGAGATTGAATTCAGGGCCTTCTCACTGAGCTACATACTCAGCCTTGCTTTTCCTTTGTAGTTTGAGACAGGGTCTCTATAAGTTGCTAAGTTACCCAGGCTGGGTTCCAACTTGCCATCCTCCTGCCTTAGCTTCTCAGAGTGCTGGGATTATCACCACACCCATCTAGCTACAAAGAGCTTTTTATATTGGAATATTCTCTTACCTTAAAGCAGTTTTTGAATCTTTTGCTCACCAAATATAGAGCAATTGGATTAATGCAGGAATTCAAGGAGGCCATGTTGATACCGATGTAGTCCATTACCAACAAAAAGCTGCAATTAAATTAAAAGCTCAAACCATGTTTGTGAAAAATATGCTGCTCAGAACATGCATTTGCTGCAGACTTTTATGCTTTTGTGAAGAAAAAAAAAAAACCCATGTCCAAAGTTCTGAAATTATCACTGGTTTTCCAGTGGTGATCTCTGTCTCTCATTTTTTGTCATTTTTCCTATTTTCCCCTCCTCTGCCCAACTCTTCCTTTTAAATTAAAATCTCATTGGAAGAGCTGAATACTGAGCAATTGCAAGTGCAAAGGAGAATTAGACGTGATATTTTCAATCTTGCCACTCATCATTTTGACATCTCTGTCTCTTTGTTCCCAGGGTTGTCATATGCCCCCGCTTACTCCTTTCTCTAAAATAGGAGGGAAGGTAAAATTGAGAGTCTTGTTTGGTCCCTAAGGGTTAGAAAAGTGACACTGTCTCCGCCTATGGAAGGGACCAATAGAAACACTTCTTCATGATATTTATTTACCAATGGGTTGATTTCTATTCTACTTTTCTTACCTAAAAAGGTCACATCTATTGGGATCATTCTGATCATAAAGAGTGAGCTTCAAAATCCTGCTGAGGTGAAGGGGAAGCCAGCAAAGTGCAAAAACAAGGACCAAGCAAAATACCGTTTTGGCAACTTCTCGTCTCTGAAATGGAAACATACGCAGGCCCTTGTAAGTAACTCCTTTATATTCATAGTATATACCTTCCCAAACAGAAAGTTTAATATTATTTACAAAAGTCAGTGACATTTGTAACAATTCAGGACACAGAGTTTACAATTAAATACTTAATGTAAGTTAGAACTAAAATGACTACAGTCATCTTTTATAAGTTATGTTGCTGTCTAGATCCTTTTAGATGATGTATATTTCTATGTAGGTAATGGGAAAATATTTTTTAAGATTCAAAAATACTAGGAGGAAATAAATATTCTACAATGCATAATTTTTGTTCATTATCAATCATAATAATTTTCATCTTCATAATTGTAACCATGAGCCATCCATTCTCTGCATCTTCTTACCTGCTTTAAGTGATCGTTTAAAGCAATCTGCATGCCGCTCTTCTTTCTCAACATTTCGCAGGTCATCAGGGTATAAAACAAAGCAGTGATGGCCAATGGCAAGCAGAAATAGAAGCTGAAGAGCCACCAGTCTTTAGCTGTCTTGTAAAACTTTGAAGGAAAAATAATTTTTATGGTTGATATGCCTTTGGAAAGAAAATCTTCTGTACAAAATGCTCAAATTAAAAAAAATATTCACCAAGGAATAGTTATCTTCTAAAGGAGATGCTCTTTCAGAAATGCTGTATAGACTGTTTTGGGTTGCATCTACTAATCAAATAATTAAATATGTACATTTAATAGAGCAAACTTTCTTAAAAAGCATTTCAGTTCTTTGTACTGGTAAAGTACACTTATGCATAAAATTTAAGCAGCCAGGCAAAACTGGAAGGATTGGTGATTTAATGCTTGTCTCCACATAAACAAATTATACTGTGAAACATCATGTCTGACTATATAAAGGTATCCTGATGTTTTGGTGAAGTTTTCCTTTTTTAGTAACTGTTTAATGGGAAAAACATATGTGAAAAATTCTATATATGGTCAGTAATGCATAAATATAAACTGTCAATCAAAAAAATGAAGAGCTTAAGACTTATGCCTTTTCTCTTATTCTGTTTCCACTCTGTAACTGCTACTGTATCTGTGTTTGAGAAGAATTTGTATAAATTATGCAGCACTTTCCCCCATTTTTACTAATAAACAATAACATTTTCAATTTCTTATTAATGTCTTTCTATTCTTTTACGTACTATGATATACATGGTTTATAAAGTTTTATAAAGTCTTCTTATATGTAAAAGAGAAAATAATTCTTGGTGATAGACCATCCCCCTTGCATTAACTTCTCTTAATCTATTCTGTTGAATAGACCTTTCTATATTTAGGTTCCATCTTGTGCAGACCAATGGCACGGTTCTTTTCCTGATTAAATATTCTTTAATAAATGACTAGTTTAATAAATGAAAAGTTTCTTGCAAGGATTGTCTTTCCTTTAGAACAGTGATAGAGGGAGGGACAGGCTTGTCATTTAGAATCCACCCATGTCAGGTGGCATCTATATGAACATTTGCAGGACCTCTATTCATCTGAAGACTTCTGTGTGATCTGATGCAGAGTACATGGGAGTGGCCAGTTCTTATGGAGCTTTGGGTAGGAAATCCATAAATTCACACTGATTCTCATGTCAACTTGGTTTACTTTGTGTCTTTGAGATCCAAAGGGTTCAAGGAGAAGTGATTCTTGATACTTTGGTCTTTAGTTACAGTTAATCCTACAGTCCTGGGATCCATACTCTTAATTTATGTCAATGATAGAAATCAATAACCTTTTAAGGATGGGGGTCAGGGAAAAGTAGCTAAATGATTTTAAGATAGGGGAAGAGAGGAGAAAATAAAAGTAAGATTTACCTGCATAAAGGCTGTATTCTGAACAGGGTGAAGCATGCAGATTCGTAGATGATGTCCTTTGTAGTTCATGGTAATCATATCAAAACCTATGACTTCAGGGATAGCCAGAACCACAGAGATCACCCAAATTAAAATAATTTCCACTGCTGTCCATTTTGGAACTCCAATTCCTTTAATGCGACTCCAAGAAGCAACAGCTCGATATCTGAAGATGAGAATGAATTTTCAAGATGCTGGATGTTGGTTTTATTGAATTACATAGTTTAATTTCTACAGAATATAACAAACAACAGTATAGTGTTTAAGATCTCCCTGATTTAAAAACAAATTCTTACCTGTCAATACTCAGAGCACACAGACTCAGCACAGTGATTCCCACAGAGGCCTTCTGTATGAAGGGCACCAACTTACACATCTCAACTCCAAATGGCCAGTCTTCTGCCAGCAGCTGCAGGAGGGGACAGAAAGCTGGGTGAGGGAGGCATTCACAAGAAACCCTCTGACATATGCAGTAATGGTATGTGCTATGGGTAAAAATGAAAGAGGAGCAGGTGAGAGACATGGGAAGGCCAGACTGGTTATGGTATTTAATAATATGATCTAAAAGGTCA